>CAWWDY010002429.1:0-32136 GCA_963942605.1 Poecilus cupreus
TCATATTCATGTATATGTCGTGTGTAATGGCTTATGTTTGCAAAATCAAGATAAAATAGCTGTTTTCAGCTTGCAAAAACATACAAAATGCTGCTTTCAATTATTTAAACTGTCATATTCATGTTTCTGTCGTGTATAATAGCTAATGTTGGTGAAAGCTAGATAAAAATGATGTTTTAAGCATGCAAAAGCATACAAAACACCGTTTTCAAGTACTTAAACTATCATTTTCATGTATATGTCGTGTGTAATGGCTTATGTTTGCAAAATCAAGATAAAATAGCTGTTTTCTGCTTGCAAAAACATACAAAATGCTGTTTTCAAGTATTTAAACTGTCATCTTCATGTATATGTCGTGTGTAATGGCTTACGTTTGCAAAATCAAGATAATATAGCTGTTTTCAGCTTGCAAAAACATACAAAATGCTGTTTTTAAGTACTTAAACTGTCATATTCATGTTTCTGTCGTGTATAATAGCTAATGTTGGTGAAAGCAAGATAAAAAGGCTGTTTTAAGCATGCTAAAGCATACAAAACACCGTTTTCAAGTACTTAAACTGTCATATTCATGTATATGTCATGTGTAATGGCTTATGTTTGCAAAATTAAGATAAAATAGCTGTTTTCAGCTTGCAAGAACATACAAAATGCTGTTTTCAAGTATTTAAACTGTCATATTCATGTACCTGTCGTGTATAATAGCTAATGTTGGTGAAAGCAAGATAATAATGCTGTTTTAAGCATGCAAAAGCATACAAAACACCGTTTTCAAGTATTTAAACTGTCATATTCATATATATGTCGTGTGTAATGGCTTATGTTTGCAAAATCAAGATAAAATAGCTGTTTTCAGCTTGCAAAAACATACAAAGTGCTGTTTTCAAGTATTTAAACTGTAATATTCATGTTTCTGTCGTGTTTTCATGTAATTAAACTGTCATATTCATGTATATGTCGTGTGTAATGGCTTATGTTTGCAAAATCAAGATAAAATAGCTGTTTTCAGCTTGCAAAAACATACAAAATGCTGTTTTCAAGTATTTAAACTGTCATATTCATGTATATGTCGTGTGTAATGGCTAATGTTGAAGAAATCAAGATAAAAATGCTGTTTTAAGCATGCAAAAGCATACAAAACACCGTTTTCAAGTATTTAAACTGTCATATTCATGTATATGTCGTGTGTAATGGCTTATGTTTGCAAAAATAAGATAAAATAGCTGTTTTCAGCTTGCAAAAACCTACAAAATGCTGTTTTCAAGTATTTAAACTGTCATATTCATGTATATGTCGTGTGTAATGGCTTATGTTTGCAAAATAAAGATAAAATAGCTGTTTTCAGCTTGCAAAAACCTACAAAATGCTGTTTTCAAGTATTTAAACTGTCATATTCATGTTTCTGTCGTGTATAATAGCTAATGTTGGTGAAAGCAAGATAAAAATGCTGTTTTAAGCATGCAAAAGCATACAAAACACCGTTTTCAAGTTTTTAAACTGTCATATTCATGTATATGTCGTGTGTAATGGCTTATGTTTGCAAAATCAAGATACAATAGCTGTTTTCAGCTTGCAAAAACCTACAAAATGCTGTTTTCAAGTATTTAAACTGTCATATTCATGTTTCTGTCGTGTATAATAGCTAATGTTGGTGAAAGCAAGATAAAAATGCTGTTTTAAGCATGCAAAAGCATACAAAACACCGTTTTCAAGTATTTGAACTGTCATATTCATGTATATGTCGTGTGTAATGGCTTATGTTTGCAAAATAAAGATAAAATAGCTGTTTTCAGCTTGCAAAAACATACAAAATGCTGTTTTCAAGTATTTAAACTATCATCTTCATGTATATGTCGTGTGTAATGGCTTACGTTTGCAATATCAAGATAATGTAGCTGTTTTCAGCTTGCAAAAACATACAAAATGCTGTTTTCAAGTATTTAAACTGTCATATTCATGTTTCTGTCGTGTATAATAACTAATGTTGGTGAAAGCAAGATAAAAAGGCTGTTTTAAGCATGCAAAAGCATACAAAACACCGTTTTCAAGTACTTAAACTGTCATATTCATGTATATGTCGTGTGTAATGGCTTATGTTTGCAAAATAAAGATAAAATAGCTGTTTCCAGCTTGCAAAAACATACAAAATGCTGTTTTCAAGTATTTAAATTGTCATATTCATGATTCTGTCGTGTATAATAGCTAATGTTGGAGAAAGCAAGATAAAAATGCTGTTTTAAGCATGCAAAAGCAAACAAAACACTGTTTTCAAGTATTTAAACAATCATATTCATGTATATGTCGTGTGTAATGGCTTATGTTTGCAAAATCAAGATAAAATAGCTGTTTTCAGCTTGCAAAAACATACAAAATGCTGCTTTCAATTTTTTAAACTGTCATATTCATGTTTCTGTCGTGTATAATAGCTAATGTTGGTGAAAGCTAGATAAAAATGATGTTTTAAGCATGCAAAAGCATACAAAACACCGTTTTCAAGTACTTAAACTATCATTTTCATGTATATGTCGTGTGTAATGGCTTATGTTTGCAAAATCAAGATAAAATAGCTGTTTTCTGCTTGCAAAAACATACAAAATGCTGTTTTCAAGTATTTAAACTGTCATCTTCATGTATATGTCGTGTGTAATGGCTTACGTTTGCAAAATCAAGATAATATAGCTGTTTTCAGCTTGCAAAAACATACAAAATGCTGTTTTTAAGTACTTAAACTGTCATATTCATGTTTCTGTCGTGTATAATAGCTAATGTTGGTGAAAGCAAGATAAAAAGGCTGTTTTAAGCATGCTAAAGCATACAAAACACCGTTTTCAAGTACTTAAACTGTCATATTCATGTATATGTCATGTGTAATGGCTTATGTTTGCAAAATTAAGATAAAATAGCTGTTTTCAGCTTGCAAGAACATACAAAATGCTGTTTTCAAGTATTTAAACTGTCATATTCATGTCCCTGTCGTGTATAATAGCTAATGTTGGTGAAAGCAAGATAATAATGCTGTTTTAAGCATGCAAAAGCATACAAAACACCGTTTTCAAGTATTTAAACTGTCATATTCATATATATGTCGTGTGTAATGGCTTATGTTTGCAAAATCAAGATAAAATAGCTGTTTTCAGCTTGCAAAAACATACAAAGTGCTGTTTTCAAGTATTTAAACTGTAATATTCATGTTTCTGTCGTGTTTTCATGTAATTAAACTGTCATATTCATGTATATGTCGTGTGTAATGGCTTATGTTTGCAAAATCAAGATAAAATAGCTGTTTTCAGCTTGCAAAAACATACAAAATGCTGTTTTCAAGTATTTAAACTGTCATATTCATGTATATGTCGTGTGTAATGGCTAATGTTGAAGAAATCAAGATAAAAATGCTGTTTTAAGCATGCAAAAGCATACAAAACACCGTTTTCAAGTATTTAAACTGTCATATTCATGTATATGTCGTGTGTAATGGCTTATGTTTGCAAAAATAAGATAAAATAGCTGTTTTCAGCTTGCAAAAACCTACAAAATGCTGTTTTCAAGTATTTAAACTGTCATATTCATGTATATGTCGTGTGTAATGGCTTATGTTTGCAAAATCAAGATAAAATAGCTGTTTTCAGCTTGCAAAAACCTACAAAATGCTGTTTTCAAGTATTTAAACTGTCATATTCATGTTTCTGTCGTGTATAATAGCTAATGTTGGTGAAAGCAAGATAAAAATGCTGTTTTAAGCATGCAAAAGCATACAAAACACCGTTTTCAAGTTTTTAAACTGTCATATTCATGTATATGTCGTGTGTAATGGCTTACGTTTGCAATATCAAGATAATGTAGCTGTTTTCAGCTTGCAAAAACATACAAAATGCTGTTTTCAAGTATTTAAACTGTCATATTCATGTTTCTGTCGTGTATAATAACTAATGTTGGTGAAAGCAAGATAAAAAGGCTGTTTTAAGCATGCAAAAGCATACAAAAAACACCGTTTCAAGTACTTAAACTGTCATATTCATGTATATGTCGTGTGTAATGGCTTATGTTTGCAAAATAAAGATAAAATAGCTGTTTTCCAGCTTGCAAAAACATACAAAATGCTGTTTTCAAGTATTTAAATTGTCATATTCATGATTCTGTCGTGTATAATAGCTAATGTTGGAGAAAGCAAGATAAAAATGCTGGTTTAAGCATGCAAAAGCAAACAAAACACTGTTTTCAAGTATTTAAACTATCATATTCATGTATATGTCGTGTGTAATGGCTTATGTTTGCAAATCAAGATAAAATAGCTGTTATCAGCTTGCAAAAACATGCAAAATGCTGTTTTCAAGTATTTAAATTGTCATATTCATGTTTCTGTCGTGTATAATAGCTAATGTTGGAGAAAGCAAGATAAAAATGCTGTTTTAAGCATGCAAAAGCAAACAAAACACCGTTTTCAAGTATTTAAACTGTCATATTCAAGTATATGTCATGTGTCATGGCTTATGTTTGCAAAATCAAGATAAAATAGCTGTTTTCAGCTGGCAAAAAACATACAAAATGCTGTTTTCAAGTATTTAAATTGTCATTTTCATGTATATGTCGTGTGTAATGGCTAATGTTGGTGAAAGCAAGATAAAAATGCTGTTTTAAGCATGCAAAAGCATACAAAACACCGTTTTCAAGTATTTAAACTGTCATATTCATGTATATGTCGTGTGTAATGGCTTATGTTTGCAAAATCAAGATAAAATAGCCGTTATCAGCTTGCAAAAACATACAAAATGCTGTTTCCAAGTATGTAATTGTCATATTCATGTTTCTGTCGTGTATAGTAGCTAATGTTGGTGAAAGCAAGATAAAAATGCTGTTTTAAGCATGCAAAAGCATACAAAACACCGTTTTCAAGTATTTAAACTGTCATATTCATGTATATGTCTTGTGTAATGGCTTATGTTTGCAAAAATCAAGATAAAATAGCCGTTATCAGCTTGGCAAAAACATACAAAATGCTGTTTCCAAGTATGTAAATTGTCATATTCATGTTTCTGTCGTGTATAATAGCTAATGTTGGTGAAAGCAAGATAAAAATGCTGTTTTTAAGCATGCAAAAGCATGCAAAACACCGTTTTCAAGTATTTGAACTGTCATATTCATGTATAGGTCGTGTGTAATGGCTTATGTTTGCAAAATCAAGATAAAATAGCTGTTTTCAGCTAGCAAAAACGTACAAAATGCTGTTTTCAAGTATTTAAACTGTCATATTCATGTTTCTGTCGTGTATAATAGCTAATGTTGGTGAAAGCAAGATAAAAATGCTGTTTTTAAGCATGCAAAAGCATACAAAACACCGTTCTCAAGTATTTAAACTGTCATATTCATGTATATGTCGTGTGTAATGGCTTATGTTTGCAAAATCAAGATAAAATAGCTGTTTTCAGGTTGCAAAAATATACAAAATGCTGTTTTCAAGTATTTAAACTGTCATATTCATGTTTCTGTCGTGTATAATAGCTAATGTTGGTGAAAGCAAGATAAAAATGCTGTTTTAAGCATGCAAAAGCATACAAAACACCGTTTTCAAGTATTTGAACTGTCATATTCATGTATATGTTGTGTGTAATGGCTTATGTTTGCAAAATCAAGATAAAATAGCTGTTTTTCAGCTTGCAAAAACATACAAAATGCTGTTTTCAATTATTTAAACTGTCATATTCATGTTTCTGTCGTGTATAATAGCTAATGTTGGTGAAAGCTACATAAAAATGCTGTTTTAAGCATGCAAAAGCATACAAAACACCGTTTTCAAGTACTTAAACTGTCATATTCATGTTTATGTCGTGTGTAATGGCTTATGTTTGCAAAATCAAGATAAAATAGCTGTTTTCAGCTTGCAAAAACATACAAAGTGCTGTTTTCAAGTATTTAAACTGTCATATTCATGTCCCTGTCGTGTATAATAGCTAATGTTGGTGAAAGCAAGATAATAATGCTGTTTTAAGCATGCAAAAGCATACAAAACACCGTTTTCAAGTATTTAAACTGTCATATTCATATATATGTCGTGTGTAATGGCTTATGTTTGCAAAATCAAGATAAAATAGCTGTTTTCAGCTTGCAAAAACATACAAAGTGCTGTTTTCAAGTATTTAAACTGTCATATTCATGTTTCTGTCGTGTTTTCATGTAATTAAACTGTCATATTCATGTATATGTCGTGTGTAATGGCTTATGTTTGCAAAATCAAGATAAAATAGCTTTTTTCAGCTTGCAAAAACATACAAAATGATGTTTTCAAGTATTTAAACTGTCATATTCATGTATATGTCGTGTGTAATGGCTAATGTTGAAGAAATCAAGATAAAAATGCTGTTTTAAGCATGCAAAAGCATACAAAACACCGTTTTCAAGTATTTAAACTGTCATATTCATGTATATGTCGTGTGTAATGGCTTATGTTTGCAAAAATAAGATAAAATAGCTGTTTTCAGCTTGCAAAAACCTACAAAATGCTGTTTTTAAGTATTTAAACTGTCATATTCATGTATATGTCGTGTGTAATGGCTTATGTTTGCAAAATCAAGATAAAATAGCTGTTTTCAGCTTGCAAAAACCTACAAAATGCTGTTTTCAAGTATTTAAACTGTCATATTCATGTTTCTGTCGTGTATAATAGCTAATGTTGGTGAAAGCAAGATAAAAATGCTGTTTTAAGCATGCAAAAGCATACAAAACACCGTTTTCAAGTTTTTAAACTGTCATATTCATGTATATGTCGTGTGTAATGGCTTATGTTTGCAAAATCAAGATACAATAGCTGTTTTCAGCTTGCAAAAACCTACAAAATGCTGTTTTCAAGTATTTAAACTGTCATATTCATGTTTCTGTCGTGTATAATAGCTAATGTTGGTGAAAGCAAGATAAAAATGCTGTTTTAAGCATGCAAAAGCATACAAAACACCGTTTTCAAGTATTTGAACTGTCATATTCATGTATATGTCGTGTGTAATGGCTTATGTTTGCAAAATAAAGATAAAATAGCTGTTTTCAGCTTGCAAAAACATACAAAATGCTGTTTTCAAGTATTTAAACTATCATCTTCATGTATATGTCGTGTGTAATGGCTTACGTTTGCAATATCAAGATAATGTAGCTGTTTTCAGCTTGCAAAAACATACAAAATGCTGTTTTCAAGTATTTAAACTGTCATATTCATGTTTCTGTCGTGTATAATAACTAATGTTGGTGAAAGCAAGATAAAAAGGCTGTTTTAAGCATGCAAAAGCATACAAAACACCGTTTTCAAGTACTTAAACTGTCATATTCATGTATATGTCGTGTGTAATGGCTTATGTTTGCAAAATAAAGATAAAATAGCTGTTTCCAGCTTGCAAAAACATACAAAATGCTGTTTTCAAGTATTTAAATTGTCATATTCATGATTCTGTCGTGTATAATAGCTAATGTTGGAGAAAGCAAGATAAAAATGCTGTTTTAAGCATGCAAAAGCAAACAAAACACTGTTTTCAAGTATTTAAACTATCATATTCATGTATATGTCGTGTGTAATGGCTTATGTTTGCAAAATCAAGATAAAATAGCTGTTATCAGCTTGCAAAAACATGCAAAATGCTGTTTTCAAGTATTTAAATTGTCATATTCATGTTTCTGTCGTGTATAATAGCTAATGTTGGAGAAAGCAAGATAAAAATGCTGTTTTAAGCATGCAAAAGCAAACAAAACACCGTTTTCAAGTATTTAAACTGTCATATTCAAGTATATGTCATGTGTCATGGCTTATGTTTGCAAAATCAAGATAAAATAGCTGTTTTCAGCTGGCAAAAACATACAAAATGCTGTTTTCAAGTATTTAAATTGTCATTTTCATGTATATGTCGTGTGTAATGGCTAATGTTTGTGAAAGCAAGATAAAAATGCTGTTTTAAGCATGCAAAAGCATACAAAACACCGTTTTCAAGTATTTAAACTGTCATATTCATGTATATGTCGTGTGTAATGGCTTATGTTTGCAAAATCAAGATAAAATAGCCGTTATCAGCTTGCAAAAACATACAAAATGCTGTTTCCAAGTATGTAAATTGTCATATTCATGTTTCTGTCGTGTATAATAGCTAATGTTGGTGAAAGCAAGATAAAAATGCTGTTTTAAGCATGCAAAAGCATACAAAACACCGTTTTCAAGTATTTAAACTGTCATATTCATGTATATGTCTTGTGTAATGGCTTATGTTTGCAAAATCAAGATAAAATAGCCGTTATCAGCTTGCAAAAACATACAAAATGCTGTTTCCAAGTATGTAAATTGTCATATTCATGTTTCTGTCGTGTATAATAGCTAATGTTGGTAAAAGCAAGATAAAAATGCTGTTTTAAGCATGCAAAAGCATGCAAAACACCGTTTTCAAGTATTTGAACTGTCATATTCATGTATAGGTCGTGTGTAATGGCTTATGTTTGCAAAATCAAGATAAAATAGCTGTTTTCAGCTAGCAAAAACGTACAAAATGCTGTTTTCAAGAATTTAAACTGTCATATTCATGTTTCTGTCGTGTATAATAGCTAATGTTGGTGAAAGCAAGATAAAAATGCTGTTTTAAGCATGCAAAAGCATACAAAACACCGTTCTCAAGTATTTAAACTGTCATATTCATGTATATGTCGTGTGTAATGGCGTATGTTTGCAAAATCAAGATAAAATAGCTGTTTTCAGGTTGCAAAAATATACAAAATGCTGTTTTCAAGTATTTAAACTGTCATATTCATGTTTCTGTCGTGTATAATAGCTAATGTTGGTGAAAGCAAGATAAAAATGCTGTTTTAAGCATGCAAAAGCATACATAACACCGTTTTCAAGTATTTGAACTGTCATATTCATGTATATGTTGTGTGTAATGGCTTATGTTTGCAAAATCAAGATAAAATAGCTGTTTTCAGCTTGCAAAAACATACAAAATGCTGTTTTCAATTATTTAAACTGTCATATTCATGTTTCTGTCGTGTATAATAGCTAATGTTGGTGAAAGCTACATAAAAATGCTGTTTTAAGCATGCAAAAGCATACAAAACACCGTTTTCAAGTACTTAAACTGTCATATTCATGTTTATGTCGTGTGTAATGGCTTATGTTTGCAAAATCAAGATAAAATAGCTGTTTTCAGCTTGCAAAAATATACAAAATGCTGTTTTCAAGTATTTAAACTGTCATATTCATGTTTCTGTCGTGTATAATAGCTAATATTGGTGAAAGCAAGATAAAAATGCTGTTTTAAGCATGCTTAAGCATATAAAACACCGTTTTAAATATTTAAACTGTCATTTTCATGTATATGTCGTGTGTAATGGCTTATGTTTGCAAAATCAAGATAAAATAGCTGTTTTCAGCCTGCAAAAACATACAAAATGCTTTTTTCAAGTATTTAAACTGTCATATTCATGTTTCTGTCATGTATAATAGCTAATGTTGGTTAAAGCAAGATAAAAATGCTGTTTTAAGCATGCTTAAGCATATAAAAGACCGTTTTAAATATTTAAACTGTCATTTTCATGTATATGTCGTATGTAAAGGCTTATGTTTGCAAACTCAAGATAAAATAGCTGTTTTCAGCTTGCAAGAACATACAAATTGCAGTTTTCAAGTATTTAAACTGTCATATTCATTTTTCTGTCGTATATAATAGCTAATGTTGGTGAAAGCAAGATAAAAATGCTGTTTTAAGCAATCAAAAGCATACAAAACACCGTTTTAAAGTATTTAAACTGTCATATTCATGTATATGTCGTGCGTAATGGCTTATATTTGCAAAATCAAGGTAAAATAGCTGTTTTCAGCTTGCAAAAACATACAAAATGCTGTTTTCAAGCATTTAAACTATCATATTCATGTTTCTGTCGTGTATAATAGCTAATGTTGGTGAAAGCAAGATAAAAATCCTGTTTTAAGCAATCAAAAGCTTACAAAACAACGTTTACAAGTATTTAAACTGTCATAATCATGTATATGTCGTGTGTAATGGCTTATGTTTACAAAATCAAGATAAAATAGCTGTTTTCAGCTTGCAAAAACAAACAATATGCTGTTTTCAAGTATTTAAACTGTCATATTCATGTATATGTCGTGTGTAAAGGCTTATGTTTGCAAAATGAAGATAAAATAGCTGTTCTCAGCTTGCAAGATCATACAAAATGCTGTTTTCAAGTATTTAAACTGTCATATTCATGTTTCTGTCGTGTATAATAGCTAAAGTTGGTGAAATCAAGATAAAAATGCTGTTTTAAGCAATCAAAAGCATACAAAACACCGTTTTCAAGTTTTTAAACTGTCATATTCATGTATATGTCCTGTGTAATGGCTTATGTTTGCAAAATCAAGATAAAATAGCTGTTTTCAGCTTGCAAAAACATACAAAATGCTGTTTTCAATTATTTAAACAGTCATATTCATGTTTCTGTCGTTTATAATTGCTAATGTTGGTGAAAGCAAGATAAAAATGCTGTTTTAAGCATGCAAAAGCATACAAAACAGCGTTTTCAAGTATTTAAACTGTCATATTCATGTATATGTCGTGTGTAATGGCTTATGTTTGCAAAATCAAGATAAAATAGCTGTTTTCAGGTTGCAAAAAGATACAAAATGCTGTTTTCAAGTATTTAAACTGTCATATTCATGTATATGTCGTGTGTAATGGCTAATGTTGGTGAAAGCAAGATAAAAATGCTGTTTTAAGCATGCAAAAGCATACAAAACACCGTTTTCAAGTATTTAAACTGTCATATTCATGTATATGTCGTGTGTAATGGCTTATGTTTGCAAAATCAAGATAAAATAGCCGTTATCAGCTTGCAAAAACATACAAAATGTTGTTTCCAAGTATGTAAATTGTCATATTCATGTTTCTGTCGTGTATAATAGCTAATGTTGGTGAAAGCAAGATAAAAATGCTGTTTTAAGCATGCAAAAGCATACAAAACACCGTTTTCAAGTATTTAAACTGTCATATTCATGTATATGTCGTGTGTAATGGCTTATGTTTGCAAAATCAAGATAAAATATCCGTTTTCAGCTTGCAAAAACATACAAAATGCTGTTTTTAAGTAACTAAACTGTCATATTTATGTTTCTGTCGTGTATAATAGGTAATGTTGGTGAAAGCAAGATAAAAATGCTGTTTTAAGCATGCAAAAGCATAAAAAAACACCGTTTTCAAGTATTTAAACTGTCATATTCATGTATATGTCGTGTGTAATGGCTTATGTTTGCAAAATCAAGATAAAATAGCTGTTTTCAGGTTGCAAAAAGATACAAAATGCTGTTTTCAAGTATTTAAACTGTCATATTCATGTTTCTGTCGTGTATAATAGCTAATGTTGGTGAAAGCAAGATAAAAATGCTGTTTTAAGCATGCAAAAGCATGCAAAACACCGTTTTCAAGTATTTGAACTGTCATATTCATGTATATGTCGTGTGTAATGGCTTATGTTTTCAAAATCAAGATAAAATAGCTGTTTTCAGCTAGCAAAAACGTACAAAATGCTGTTTTCAAGTATTTAAACTGTCATATTCATGTTTCTGTCGTGTATAATAGCTAATGTTGGTGAAAGCAAGATAAAAATGCTGTTTTAAGCATGCAAAAGCATACAAAACACCGTTTTCAAGTATTTGAACTGTCATATTCAAGTATATGTCGTGTGTAATGGCTTATGTTTGCAAAATCAAGATAAATTAGCTGTTTTCAGCTTGCAAAAATATACAAAATGCTGTTTTTAAGTATTTAAACTGTCATATTCATGTATATGTCGTGTGTAATGGCTTATGTTTGCAAAATCAAGATAAAATAGCTGTTTTCAGCTTGCAAAAACATACAAAATGCTGTTTTCAATTATTTAAATTGTCATGTTCATGTTTCTGTCGTGTATAATAGCTAATGTTGGTGAAAGCAAGATAAAAATGCTGTTCTAAGCATGCAAAAGCAAACAAAACACCGTTTTCAAGTATTTAAACAGTCATATTCATGTATATGTCGTGTGTAATGGTTTATGTTTGCAAAATCAAGATAAAATAGCTGTTTTCAGCTTGCAAAAACCTACAAAATGCTGTTTTCAAGTATTTAAACTGTCATATTCATGTTTCTGTCGTGTATTACAGCTAATGTTGGTGAAAGCAAGATAAAAATGCTGTTTTAAGCATGCAAAAGCATACAAAACACCGTTTTCAAGTATTTAAACTGTCATTTTCATGTATATGTCGTGTGTAATGGCTTATGTTTGCAAAATCAAGATAAAATAGCTGTTTCCAGCTTGCAAAAACATACAAAATGCTGTTTTCAAGTATTTAAACTGTCATATTCATGTTTCTGTCGTGTATAATAGCTAATGTTGGTGAAAGCAAGATAAAAATGCTGTATTAAGCTTGCAAAAGCATACAAAACACCGTTTTCAAGTATTTTAACTGTCATATTCATGTATATGTCCTGTGTAATGGCTTATGTTTGAAAAATCAAGATAAATTAGCTGTTTTCAGCTTGCAAAAATATACAAAATGCTGTTTTCAATTATTTAAACTGTCATATTCATGTTTCTGTCGTGTATAATAGCTAATGTTGGTGAAAGCTAGATAAAAATGCTGTTTTAAGCATGCAAAAGCATACAAAACACCGTTTTCAAGTACTTAAACTGTCATATTCATGTTTATGTCGTGTGTAATGGCTTATGTTTGCAAAATCAAGATAAAATAGCTGTTTTCAGCTTGCAAAAATATACAAAATGCTGTTTTCAAGTATTTAAACTGTCATATTCATGTTTCTATCGTGTATAATAGCTAATATTTGTGAAAGCAAGATAAAAATGCTGTTTTAAGCATGCAAAAGCATATAAAACACCGTTTTAAATATTCAAACTGTCATTTTCATGTATATGTCGTGTGTAATGGCTTATGTTTGCAAAATCAAGATAAAATAGCTGTTTTCAGCCTGCAAAAACATACAAAATGCTGTTTTCAAGTATTTAAACTGTCATATTCATGTTTCTGTCATGTATAATAGCTAATGTTGGTGAAAGCAAGATAAAAATGCTGTTTGAAATTGATTTATTTAATAGCAAATGCTAACAAAATACAAAAAATATATAATATAAGACAATAAACAATTAAGGATAATACAAATAATTCACTATAAAACAATACATTATACGTAATACGTAAGAAATACAAAATAAATCCGTAGTATACTACATGTATAATTTTAATTTAGTCTTAAACTCTCTTACGGTTTTCGAACAAATGATTTCAGCTGGTAAATTATTATACATCTGTAATCCTTTATTAAAAATTGACAAACTTGTTTTTGTCTTTTTAACTCTTTGAATAAAGAGATTATTAATTTGCCTCGTAGTATAATTGTGTGAATCACCAACAAATTTTATATTACTTGACAAATAGCAAGGAAGTCTATTAGTAATAATTTTATATATAAAAGTTAAAACATTATATTCTACAAACCTTTTAATTTCAAACCAACCAAGAATATCCAGCATATTTCTAATACTGGTATATTTACCACATTTTAATATAACGCGCATAGCGCGATTCTGTAATTTTTGTAATTTGTCAATTTCATTATTGTTACACATGAATAATATAGTTGAGCAATAGGTAAAATGTGGCAATATAATCGTATTATAAATTGTAATAGTATTCCAAACAGACAAATTTTGTGATACACGAGACAAGTAACTAATTTTCTTTGCAATTTTTTTACATAGATATTGTACATGCTTATCAAATATAAGTCGATTATCAATAATGATACCTAGATATTTAATCTCTAAAACAATCTCTAATTCCGTGGAATTAATTTTTATTTTACTATTACTATTATCATCACTTAATCGCTGAGAAGACGATGCTAAGAACATAACTTTAGTTTTCGATGTATTTAGCTTTAATTTGTTATTATTCATCCACATTATTACACGGTCTAAATCTCCATTGAATAAATTTATCAGATTGTTCTTATCATCACCTTCGAGATAAAGAAGGGTATCATCCGCAAACAGGTGTATTTTACATTTAGTCAAAATATTGGGCAGATCATTTATATATAAAATAAACAACAAGGGGCCCAATACACTTCCTTGCGGCACTCCCATATTAACAGAAATTGGATCAGAGGTAACATTATTGATTTTTACAGATTGAGATCTTCTTGTTAAGTAGCTTGCAAACCACTGTAACGCTGTACTTGTAATTCCATATACATTCAATTTCTCTAATAAAATTTGCCTGTCTAATGTTTCAAAAGCTCTTTTAAGGTCGAGAAATACAGCACAAACAATTTTGTCATTGTCGAGCATTAATTTCCAATCATTTAATACACAATGTAGTGCTGATTCGCAAGAATGATTTTTACGAAATCCTGATTGTGTCTGTACAATAATATTATTATCATTTAAATATTGAATTAATTGCTTATATACAACTATCTCTAGTAATTTTTCACAAGTAGGTAGCATATTAATAGGTCTAAATTCTTCAATATTATGTGTGCCTTTAATTTTAGGTATTGGATTTATCAGTGATAGTTTAAGTTTATCAGGGACGATACCCGAGGACAATGATTTATTTATGTACTCAAGAAGTGGATAGCCTATTACATGAAAGTACTCTTTAAAAAATTTCATATTCAAACCATCAGTACTACATTTATTTTGTTGAGAAAAAATTATATCTTTTAATTCGATTATTGAAATACTATTAAATGTTGAGTCTTTAGCATTTTTCAAAGAGTTATATAAATTATAATTAGAGCCAATCGGAATAGAATTCGTAACATCTATAATACTATTTACAAAATATCTGTTGAATACATCGACAATATCATAAGTATTTGTGTAATTAACATTTTCATAACAAACAGTTTTAATTTTTTCATCAGTATTAAGTGAAGTAAATTTTTTTAATGTTTTCCACATAAGTCTTGGATTGTTTTTACATTTATCAATATTATTACTGTAATACAATTGTTTTTCTTCTTTTATAACTTTACTAACATAATTTCTTTTAGTTTTGTAAACTTTCCAGTCATTTGTCTCATTTGTTAACAAAAATTTCTTATAAGCTAGGTCTCTATTGTTAATCGCAGTTTTAATTCTACTGTTGAACCATATTTTATTATTTTTGTTGAGTTTAGATATTTTTAGTGTACATTGATTTATACAATTGAGAATATTATTATACATGTTTGTAAAATAATCATTAACATTTACTAAATTATATTTCCAGTCACATGCTATGAGATTTTCAACTAAACTAGTACGATCTAATTTATTTATAATTGTATACTCATTTTTGTTGAACAAATCTAACTGTTTTAAGCAAATTGAAATTATGCTGTGATCAGTAATTTTCGGTGTATCTTGAACTTCACATTGTATACTAAAATCATTAGAAATGACATAATCAATTAAAGTTTTAGATGTATTTGTAACACGAGTTGGTTTATTAATTAACTGTTTATATCCACTTGATTCAATAATATTTTTAATTTTATTTGCGTAGTAATTGACACTATCTAACCAGTTTATATTGAAATCTCCAGTAATTAAAATTGTCTCATCAGATGTTTCATTGTCAACGAACCAGTTTTCTATGAAATGTATGAAAGCCGCAACACTACTATTAGGTGAACGATACACTGAAGCAAGCATGTAACGAGTATTATTAAACTGAAATTTAATCGCTAATAACCACCAACAATTGTGTTCATGTATTTTATATTGAATTTTGAAATGCAAATCAAGTCTTGCAAATATTATCACCCCGCCTGTATGTCTTGATGTAGAATCACATCGAATTATTTTATAGTTCGGTACTAGTAATTCAGTGTCTTCTATGTCTGCAGTTGTTCTAGCTTCTGTTAGGCAAATATTAAGCGGTTTTTCGTTTTCTATAAATAATTGAATTTCTGTTTTATTCGCTAAATATCTTTGTGAATTTAGTGAAAATATTTTAGATGATCCCCCGCTTTGCTGTAATTGCTACGCATATTTTACTTTACTTTTTTGTCTTTCAATCAATTTCAGTAAAACTTGACAGGTTCTATCCATAGCACTGTGATCTGTTGGGAGATTTAATTTCAGATTTTTATTAACTTTAACACAGTTAACACACTGTTCGATTGATGATTTACAATCAGTGAATTTATGGTTATTACCACACTTACTGCATGATATCTGGTTTTTACATTCATTATATTTATGGCCATAGCCTAAACATTTGAAGCACCGAATAATATTAAATTCTTCATATACATTGCAGCTTTTCCATCCAATATTTAATATTCCATCTTCCATGACTCTAGCAAATGTATCTACGTCCAATTCCGCTATAACGTTAAATCTGTTCTTTCTTTCCCATTTATGTTTTATAACAATTTTCGATTCCTCTGTAACTGTATCATTTTCCTTCTTTAAATTTGTAATTATTTCATCAGGTGTAAAATTTTCAGTTAATCCAACAATTTTTATAAGAGGGTTCCGTAAATTAGCTACGCTGACTTCATATTTTGCACCAAGTTTTTTTGAAACCTCATTTTCTAATATTTTAACATCATTTTGTTTCTGACACTTAACAATAATACCCCCATTCTTGACATTTTGAACTGACTTGACTCCAACTGAGAATTCAGATGGTTTGATGCTTTTTTGTACGTCTTTTCTAGTTTGCTCACTTTTTTGATCCTCTTTTGGTTTTATAACTACTACGGGATTATTTTTGTTTACCACATCCACATACGACATTTTCTGCATGACATTTTTTGGTGATTTTTCGGAATTCAAGTTCTCTACCACTTCACGTAACGATTTCAATTCCTCTGCATATTTACTAACAGCTTCATCTATAATTTTTTTAATGTCTGCAGCAATTGGAGAAAAATTTTCGATTCCACGGCAACTTTCACAAAACCATTTGAAACCTTTATACGAATTTATTGCTGCATAATCCTTTTCTTTTATTTTTTGACATTTAAGATGATACCAATGCCTGCAAGGTCCTTCACATCCTATAGCCTTCTCACCATTAAATTCTTGTTTACATTTAGAACAAAATTTTTCATCATCTTCTGAACTGTCCACCATAGTTAAAAATGTAGTGTAATAGTCACTTTGCACTCACCACACAGAAGGTTACTGGGTTGCCGCACACAAGGTGCTCAACTAGTTGACCGGGCGCGCTGAGCGCAGTAAGTACTTAAGTCGTTGGTACCTGTTTAATTAGTTTTTACTTAAACGAAATTGATATTTTCTCAAATAAAACATTTAATATCATTCAAAGTACACTTAAAGCAAATCACCAATCACTAAAATAACTTACGAAAGATGCACAGATATTAAAAATTACTTTTGAGATATTTCTCGATATTTTTCGAAAAGTTTTTACCACCAAAAAAACAAGATTTTTAAGCAAGACTTTAAACATAACCACTCTTCCTAAAGTTTACTACTACTACTCCTGTTTAAGCATGCAAAAGCATACAAAACACCGTTTTCAAGTATTTGAACTGTCATATTCATGTATATGTCGTATGTAAAGGCTTATGTTTGCAAACTCAAGATAAAATAGCTGTTTTCAGCTTGCAAGAACATACAAAATGCAGTTTTCAAGTATTTAAACTGTCATATTCATTTTTCTGTCGCATATAATAGCTAATGTTGGTGAAAGCAAGATAAAAATGCTGTTTTAAGCAATCAAAAGCATACAAAACACCGTTTTAAAGTATTTAAACTGTCATATTCATATATATGTCGTGTGTAATGGCTTATGTTTGCAAAATCAAGGTAAAATAGCTGTTTTCAGCTTGCAAAAACATACAAAATGCTGTTTTCAAGCATTTAAACTATCATATTCATGTTTCTGTCGTGTATAATAGCTAATGTTGGTGAAAGCAAGATAAAAATCCTGTTTTAAGCAATCAAAAGCTTACAAAACAACGTTTACAAGTATTTAAACTGTCATAATCATGTATATGTCGTGTGTAATGGCTTATGTTTACAAAATCAAGATAAAATAGCTGTTTTCAGCTTGCAAAAACAAACAATATGCTGTTTTCAAGTATTTAAACTGTCATATTCATGTATATGTCGTGTGTAAAGGCTTATGTTTGCAAAATCAAGATAAAATAGCTGTTCTCAGCTTGCAAGATTATACAAAATGCTGTTTTCAAGTATTTAAACTGTCATATTCATGTTTCTGTCGTGTATAATAGCTAAAGTTGGTGAAAGCAAGATAAAAATGCTGTTTTAAGCATGCAAAAGCATACAAAACACCGTTTTCAAGTACTTAAACTGTCATATTCATGTTTATGTCGTGTGTAATGGCTTATGTTTGCAAAATCAAGATAAAATATCCGTTTTCAGCTTGCAAAAACATACAAAATGCTGTTTTCAAGTATTTAAATTGTCATTTTCATGTATATGTCGTGTGTAATGGCTAATGTTGGTGAAAGCAAGATAAAAATGCTGTTTTAAGCATGCAAAAGCATACAAAACACCGTTTTCAAGTATTTAAACTGTCATATTCATGTATATGTTGTGTGTAATGGCTTATCTTTGCAAAATCAAGATAAAATAGCCGTTATCAGCTTGCAAAAACATACAAAATGCTGTTTCCAAGTATGTAAATTGTCATATTCATGTTTCTGTCGTGTATAATAGCTAATGTTGGTGAAAGCAAGACAAATATGCTGTTTTAAGCATGCAAAAGCATACAAAACACCGTTTTCAAGTATTTAAACTGTCATATTCATGTATATGTCGTGTGTAATAGCTTATGTTTGCAAAATCAAAATAAAATATCCGTTTTCAGCTTGCAAAAACATACAAAATGCTGTTTTCAAGTAATTAAACTGTCATATTTATGTTTCTGTCGTGTATAATAGGTAATGTTGGTGAAAGCAAGATAAAAATGCTGTTTTAAGCATGCAAAAGCATACAAAACACCGTTTTCAAGTATTTAAACTGTCATATTCATGTATATGTCGTGTGTAATGGCTTATGTTTGCAAAATCAAGATAAAATAGCTGTTTTCAGGTTGCAAAAAGATACAAAATGCTGTTTTCAAGTATTTAAACTGTCATATTCATGTATATGTCGTGTGTAATGGCTTATGTTTGCAAAATCAAGATAAAATAGCTGTTTTCAGCTTGCAAAAACATACAAAATGCTGTTTTCAATTATTTAAATTGTCATGTTCATGTTTCTGTCGTGTATAATAGCTAATGTTGGTGAAAGCTAGATAAAAATGCTGTTTTAAGCATGCAAAAGCATACAAAACACCGTTTTCAAGTACTTAAACTGTCATATTCATGTTTATGTCGTGTGTAATGGCTTATGTTTGCAAAATCAACATAAAATAGCTGTTTTCAGCTTGCAAAAATATACAAAATGCTGTTTTCAAGTATTTAAACTCTCATATTCATGTTTCTGTCGTGTATAATAGCTAATATTGGTTAAAGCAAGATAAAAATGCTGTTTTAAGCATGCAAAAGCATATAAAACACCGTTTTTAAGTATTTAAACTCACTCCACGCCCGATTGCCGTAGCAAGCGGTCGTATTCACACAACGCTCCGTCAAGGTGACGTAACGAAAAGTGAATAAACTTAAACTAAACTTGGTACACACAGTAAAAACTACCTATTGAACAGTGAAACAAGTGACAAGTGAACAGTGATAAAAAAGTGTTCAAACAAAGGCAGGTGAATTTTATAAATTCACCTAGCCTAAACATTCAAAAATGAGCACCGTTCCACAGAAACGACCACAAGACGATCACGAGGATCAAACCCCAAGAAAAAGGTATCAATACAACGTACCAACTGATAATAAATATGCCATACTAAGTCAACAAAGCGGCCTCGCCGATTTTAACAACACAAAAGAGACCGAACCTATCAAAAATAAAATATCTCCAATATTCCTATCCACAAACGAAAGTAATAGCAACTACAACGAAATACTAAAAGATCTAAAATTATTAACTAAAAACGAATTTACCACAAAAAATTTCGGTACCAATATGATTAAAATCAACGTGACAACAATAGATGATTATCGAACAGTTACAAAATATTATGACACAAATGAAATAAATTATTATTCACATAAGTTACCCAACAATAATTCATTCCAAGCCGTAATTAAAAATGTACCCATATCTATAACAGAAACCGAAATATTAGATGAATTAAAACAAAAATATCCCATAACAAAAGTAGTACGACTACTTAATAAATTTAAGGACCCAATACCTGTCTGCGTCATAGACCTAGCTAAAAGTGACACAGCGAATTCCATTTTCCAATTAAAACATTTATTTAGCTGCATAGTTACCGTAGAACTTCGACACAAATCGAAAGGAATCCCACAATGCACAAACTGTCAACAATATGGTCACACAAAAAACTATTGCAAAATGCCACCCAAATGCCACAAATGTGCCGAAAATCACCACTACTCACAATGTAAAAAACCCAAATCAGCACCCGCCAAATGCATTCACTGCGGCGAAAATCACCCCGCCAACTACAGGGGATGCAAACACTACAAAGACCTACTAGAGAAAAACAGCAAAGTCAAACAAAAAACACAACCCTCTCAAAGATCATATACAGACTCTCCACAATTAAATTTATCGTCCGAAAAACAATTCCCAAACTTATCTTCCTTCGCCTCAGTAACAACCCAACCACTAAACAACTCACTAACCCAACAAATAATAAACTTTCTAACCGACCTTATCAAACCACACATGGAAACCATTAAAAAATTCATCTCCACCCTTATCAGCTCCGTCTTCAAATAAGATGTCCACTACACCTACAATCAAACTCCTCAAATTCCTTAATTGGAATGCCGATGGCATAAAAACCAAACGCCCAGCTTTTATAGATTTTCTACACAGACACAATATCGACATCGCCTGCTTAACAGAAACACATCTAATACCAAATGAGACATTCAACATACCAAATTACGCTATTTATAGAAACGATAGAACCTCGCTATGGGCCTCAGGAGGAGTAGCCATACTGGTAAAGAAAAACACAAGACATCACGAAACTATACTACCCGATCTCACAGCTTTGGAAGCAATTTGTGTAACCATAGAAACCGCCAATAATGAAAAACTGAAAATAATTTCTGCATATCAGCAACCAAACCGAAGACTGGTAAACACCGACATATCCTCACTATTCGAAGATAATATGCCAACTATGCTCATGGGAGACCTAAACAGTAAAAACACATTATGGGGATGCCATAAAAATAACCCTAAAGGCTCACAACTAGAAGAAATCACAAGAAATCATGCAATCCAAATTCTAGCTCCAAATGAACCCACCCACTACCCTTACCGAACAGACCACACACCTGATATTCTAGATATAATCTTACAAAAACATATCACCAAACCAATAAGCCAACAAGTATCTCTAGAACTCAGCTCTGACCACGTCCCCGTTATAGCGAGTTTCAATACACAACCAAAAACTAGCAGCCATTCTATTCCAGGAAAAATAAACTGGAATAAGTTTCAAGAAGAACTACATCAAATATTGAAAGCACCGGATAAATTAAACTCATCAAATAGCATTGACAAAGCAGTGCATGACTTTACTGAAGCCATAAACACAGCAACAAAAACAGCTACCCAAATTACAAAAAGAAAAATCACACAGTATACTACACCAGAACACATACTTAAACTTATTAAACAAAAAAACAAAGCTCGTAGACTATGGCAACAGACCCATAACAGACTTTTTAAAAAAGACTACAATAGGCTAACACATCAAGTACACAGGGAACTGGAAAATCATCGCATTAACACATACCAAAAATATCTTTCTGACATAGAACCGGGGGACACTCATATGTGGAAAGCAACGAAGAGAATACTACAAAAACCCACCATAATCCCACCTATCAAAATAAATGATATAATTTACCAAACGGATGAAGAGAAATGTAATATTTTTGCTAAGCACTTTGAAGAGACTTTCACAACTAACCCAAACGTAGAAAATATTTACATAGATGATCAACCAGAGTTGACATTAGCAGGCCTAAAGCCAACTTCCCCTTCTGAAATAAAACAATACATAAATAACCTAAAAAATAAAAAAGCCCCAGGACACGACAACATATCCAATATAATCCTCAAAAACCTGCCGAAGAAAGCACTAAGTTTCCTAGCCTCGATATTAAATGCATGCCTAACCAACGGCTACTTTCCACAGACATGGAAACATGGACAAATAATAGTGTTCCATAAACCAAACAAAAACAAAAACGACCCAAAAAGCTACCGACCTATAAGCCTACTTCCATCACTATCAAAACTGTTCGAAAAAATTATCAAATCCCGCCTCGAATCACACTTAAAGCAAAATAACACAATTCCACAATTCCAATTTGGATTCAGACAAAATCACTCTACGCAACACCAACTTCTCAGGATAGTAGAATATATAACGAAAGGATATGAAGAAAGAAAATACACAATTGCCGCATTCTTAGACTTAGCACAAGCCTTTGATAAGATCTGGCATAAAGGGCTGCTATTTAAATTAGCCAAACTAAAACTACCGAGTTACCTCTTCCATGTCCTTCAATCCTTCTTAACAGAAAGGACGTTCCAAATAAAAATAAATAACACTCTATCTGAAAAAAAGAATGTTCGGGGGGGCGTTCCGCAAGGAAGCATACTTGGCCCAATATTATTCAATATTTTTGTACACGACATACCAACACCAGACAACACAACTATAGCAATGTACGCGGATGACACTGCGATACTGTCTCAACACGACGATCCCGAAACAGCAAAGAACAACGCACAAAATGCAATCAATACACTGACAAGATGGTTCAAAAAGTGGAATCTGTCGCTGAATGCGAGCAAATGCGAAACAAAAATTTCTACATTAAGGAGAGGAACTGAACCAAATAAAATAATGATCGACAATACAGAAATAGACTGGAATAATGACAAAGATGCTATAAAATACCTCGGTGTATACCTAGATAAGAGACTGAATTGGGGAATTCACATTTCTAAAAAACTTAAAGAAGCAAACAAAAGATTAGCAATTCTCTACCCGCTATTAAACCGTAAAACTCATTTGCGATCCGAATGCACCAAACTAATCTATACAGCCATACTAAGACCTATAATAACTTACGCCTGCCCAGTCTGGGGCTCAGCATCCCAAAACCATTTGAAGAAAATTCAAAAATATCAAAACAAGGTTCTTCGAATCGCACTAAACGCCCCCTGGTACGTCCGTAATACCCAAGTTCACAAAGAACTCAACGTCGAAACAATACAAGCACATATCAAAAAAACAGCAAAACAATTTTTCTCTAAAATCCCCCAATGCACAGGAGCAACACACTACGAAATCGGGAAAAGAAATAACAATACAAGATTAAAAAGAAAACTCCCACAAAATATCCTGCTATCAGACAGTGAAAACGAAGACATAGACGACGAATAAGGACAACTGAGTGCACAAAAAAGAAACAAGCCATCAACACACATCTAATAACTACGCAACAGCACAACCACCATTGTTAAACTAGCACCTATGTAATGTAATATTGTTATGTACTACTATAGAACAACAGAAATTAACGCATATTGACAAGGGGGAGCACTAGGCTCTGACCCTAATATTATCATATAAATAATTAACAATACTATGTATAACAATTATGTAATTGTAGATCTAGTAAATAAACGTATTAAACGAAAAAAAGTATTTAAACTGTCATTTTCATGTATATGTCGTGTGTAATGGCTTATGTTTGCAAAATCAAGATAAAATAGCTGTTTTCAGCCTGCAAAAACATACAAAATGCTGTTTTCAAGTATTTAAACTGTCATATTCATGTTTCTGTCGTGTATAATAGCTAATGTTGGTGAAAGCAAGATAAAAATGCTGTTTTAAGCATGCAAAAGCATACAAAACACCGTTTTTAAGTATTTGAACTGTCATATTAATGTATATGTCGTATGTAAAGGCTTATGTTTGCAAACTCAAGATAAAATAGCTGTTTTCAGCTTGCAAGAACATACAAAATGCAGTTTTCAAGTATTTAATCTGTCATATTCATTTTTCTGTCGTATATAATAGCTAATGTTGGTGAAAGCAAGATAAACATGCTGTTTTAAGCAACCAAAAGTATACAAAACACCGTTTTCAAGTATTTAAACTGTCATATTCATGTATATGTCGTGTGTAATGGGTTATGTTTGCAAAATCAAGGTAAAATAGCTGTTTTCAGCTTGCAAAAACATACAAAATGCTGTTTTCAAGTATTTAAACTATCATATTCATGTTTCTGTCGTGTATAATAGCTAATGTTGGTGAAAGCAAGATAAAAATGCTGTTTTAAGCAATCAGAAGCTTACAAAACAACGTTTACAAGTATTTAAACAGTCATAATCATGTATATGTCGTGTGTAATGGCTTATGTTTACAAAATCAAGATAAAATAGCTGTTTTCAGCTTGCAAAAACAAACAATATGCTGTTTTCAAGTATTTAAACTGTCATATTCATGTATATGTCGTGTGTAAAGGCTTATGTTTGCAAAATCAAGATAAAATAGCTGTTCTTAGCTTGCAAGATCATACAAAATGCTGTTTTCAAGTATTTAAACTGTCATATTCATGTTTCTGTCGTGTATAATAGCTAAAGTTGGTGAAATCAAGATAAAAATGCTGTTTTAAGCAATCAAAAGCATACAAAACACCGTTTTCAAGTTTTTAAACTGTCATATTCATGTATATGTCCTGTGTAATGGCTTATGTTTGCAAAATCAAGATAAAATAGCTGATTTCAGCTTGCAAAAACATACAAAATGCTGTTTTCAAGTATTTAGACAGTCATATTCATGTTTCTGTCGTTTATAATTGCTAATGTTGGTGAAAGCAAGATAAAAATGCTGTTTTTAGCAATCAAAAGCATACAAAACACCATTTTCAAGTATTTAAATTATCATATTCATGTATATGTCGTGTGTAATGGCTTATGTTTGCAAAATTAAGATAAAATAGCTGTTTTCAGGTTGCAAAAAGATACAAAATGCTGTTTTCAAGTATTTAAAATGTCATATTCATGTTTCTGTCGTGTATAATAGCTAATGTTGGTGAAAGCAAGATAAAATGCTGTTTTAAGCATGCAAAAGCATACAAAACACCGTTTTCAAGTATTTGAACTGTCATATTCATGTATATGTCGTGTGTAATGGCTTATGTTTGCAAAATCAAGATAAAATAGCTGTTTTCAGCCTGCAAAACATACAAAATGCTGTTTTCAAGTATTTAAACTGTCATATTCATGTTTCTGTCGTGTATAATAGCTAATGTTGGTGAAAGCAAGATAAAAATGCTGTTTTAAGCATGCAAAAGCATACAAAACACCGTTTTTAAGTATTTGAACTGTCATATTCATGTATATGTCGTATGTAAAGGCTTATGTTTGCAAACTCAAGATAAAATAGCTGTTTTCAGCTTGCAAGAACATACAAAATGCAGTTTTCAAGTATTTAAACTGTCATATTCATTTTTCTGTCGTATATAATAGCTAATGTTGGTGAAAGCAAGATAAAAATGCTGTTTTAAGCAATCAAAAGCATACAAAACACAGTTTTAAAGTATTTAAACTGTCACATTCATGTATATGTCGTGTGTAATGGCTTATGTTTGCAAAATCAAGGTAAAATAGCTGTTTTCAGCTTGCAAAAACATACAAAATGCTGTTTTCAAGTATTTAAACTATCATATTCATGTTTCTGTCGTGTATAATAGCTAATGTTGGTGAAAGCAAGATAAAAATGCTGTTTTAAGCAATCAAAAGCTTACAAAACAACGTTTACAAGTATTTAAACTGTCATAATCATGTATATGTCGTGTGTAATGGCTTATGTTTACAAAATCAAGATAAAATAGCTGTTTTCAGCTTGCAAAAACAAACAATATGCTGTTTTCAAGTATTTAAACTGTCATATTCATGTATATGTCGTGTGTAATGGCTTATGTTTGCAAAATCAAGATAAAATAGCTGTTTTCAGCTTGCAAAAACATACAAAATGCTGTTTTCAATTATTTAAATTGTCATGTTCATGTTTCTGTCGTGTATAATAGCTAATGTTGGTGAAAGCTAGATAAAAATGCTGTTTTAAGCATGCAAAAGCATACAAAACCCCGTTTTCAAGTACTTAAACTGTCATATTCATGTTTATGTCGTGTGTAATGGCTTATGTTTGCAAAATCAAGATAAAATAGCTGTTTTCAGCTTGCAAAAATATACAAAATGCTGTTTTCAAGTATTTAAACTGTCATATTCATGTTTCTGTCGTGTATAATAGCTAATATTGGTGAAAGCAAGATAAAAAATGCTGTTTTAAGCATGCAAAAGCATATAAAACACCGTTTTTAAGTATTTAAACTGTCATTTTCATGTATATGTCGTGTGTAATGGCTTATGTTTGCAAAATCAAGATAAAATAGCTGTTTTCAGCCTGCAAAAACATACAAAATGCTGTTTTCAAGTATTTAAACTGTCATATTCATGTTTCTGTCGTGTATAATAGCTAATGTTGGTGAAAGCAAGATAAAAATGCTGTTTTAAGCATGCAAAAGCATACAAAACACCGTTTTTAAGTATTTGAACTGTCATATTAATGTATATGTCGTATGTAAAGGCTTATGTTTGCAAACTCAAGATAAAATAGCTGTTTTCAGCTTGCAAGAACATACAAAATGCAGTTTTCAAGTATTTAATCTGTCATATTCATTTTTCTGTCGTATATAATAGCTAATGTTGGTGAAAGCAAGATAAACATGCTGTTTTAAGCAACCAAAAGTATACAAAACACCGTTTTCAAGTATTTAAACTGTCATATTCATGTATATGTCGTGTGTAATGGGTTATGTTTGCAAAATCAAGGTAAAATAGCTGTTTTCAGCTTGCAAAAACATACAAAATGCTGTTTTCAAGTATTTAAACTATCATATTCATGTTTCTGTCGTGTATAATAGCTAATGTTGGTGAAAGCAAGATAAAAATGCTGTTTTAAGCAATCAAAAGCTTACAAAACAACGTTTACAAGTATTTAAACTGTCATAATCATGTATATGTCGTGTGTAATGGCTTATGTTTACAAAATCAAGATAAAATAGCTGTTTTCAGCTTGCAAAAACAAACAATATGCTGTTTCAAGTATTTAAACTGTCATATTCATGTATATGTCGTGTGTAAAGGCTTATGTTTGCAAAATCAAGATAAAATAGCTGTTCTTAGCTTGCAAGATCATACAAAATGCTGTTTTCAAGTATTTAAAACTGTCATATTCATGTTTCTGTCGTGTATAATAGCTAAAGTTGGTGAAATCAAGATAAAAATGCTGTTTTAAGCAATCAAAAGCATACAAAACACCGTTTTCAAGTTTTTAAACTGTCATATTCATGTATATGTCCTGTGTAATGGCTTATGTTTGCAAAATCAAGATAAAATAGCTGATTTCAGCTTGCAAAAACATACAAAATGCTGTTTTCAAGTATTTAGACAGTCATATTCATGTTTCTGTCGTTTATAATTGCTAATGTTGGTGAAAGCAAGATAAAAATGCCGTTTTTAGCAATCAAAAGCATACAAAACACCATTTTCAAGTATTTAAATTATCATATTCATGTATATGTCGTGTGTAATGGCTTATGTTTGCAAAATTAAGATAAAATAGCTGTTTTCAGGTTGCAAAAAAGATACAAAATGCTGTTTTCAAGTATTTAAAATGTCATATTCATGTTTCTGTCGTGTATAATAGCTAATGTTGGTGAAAGCAAGACAAATATGCTGTTTTAAGCATGCAAAAGCATACAAAACACCGTTTTCAAGTATTTAAACTGTCATATTCATGTATATGTCGTGTGTAATGGCTTATGTTTGCAAATCAAAATAAAATATCCGTTTTCAGCTTGCAAAAACATACAAAATGCTGTTTTCAAGTAATTAAACTGTCATATTTATGTTTCTGTCGTGTATAATAGGTAATGTTGGTGAAAGCAAGATAAAAATGCTGTTTTAAGCATGCAAAAGCATACAAAACACCGTTTTCAAGTATTTAAACTGTCATATTCATGTATATGTCGTGTGTAATGGCTTATGTTTGCAAAATCAAGATAAAATAGCTGTTTTCAGGTTGCAAAAAGATACAAATGCTGTTTTCAAGTATTTAAACTGTCATATTCATGTATATGTCGTGTGTAATGGCTTATGTTTGCAAAATAAAGATAAAATAGCTGTTTTCAGCTTGCAAAAACATACAAAATGCTGTTTTCAATTATTTAAATTGTCATGTTCATGTTTCTGTCGTGTATAATAGCTAATGTTGGTGAAAGCTAGATAAAAATGCTGTTTTAAGCATGCAAAAGCATACAAAACCCCGTTTTCAAGTACTTAAACTGTCATATTCATGTTTATGTCGTGTGTAATGGCTTATGTTTGCAAAATCAAGATAAAATAGCTGTTTTTAGCTTGCAAAAATATACAAAATGCTGTTTTCAAGTATTTAAACTGTCATATTCATGTTTCTGTCGTGTATAATAGCTAATTTTGGTGAAAGCAAGATAAAAATGCTGTTTTAAGCAATCAAAAGCATACAAAACACCGTTTTCAAGTATTTAAACTGTCATTTTCATGTATATGTCGTGTGTAATGGCTTATGTTTGCAAAATCAAGATAAAATAGCTGTTTTCAGCCTGCAAAAACATACAAAATGCTGTTTTCAAGTATTTAAACTGTCATATTCATGTTCTGTCGTGTATAATAGCTAATGTTGGTGAAAGCAAGATAAAAATGCTGTTTTAAGCATGCAAAAGCATACAAAACACCGTTTTTAAGTATTTGAACTGTCATATTAATGTATATGTCGTATGTAAAGGCTTATGTTTGCAAACTCAAGATAAAATAGCTGTTTTCAGCTTGCAAGAACATACAAAATGCAGTTTTCAGTATTTAATCTGTCATATTCATTTTTCTGTCGTATATAATAGCTAATGTTGGTGAAAGCAAGATAAACATGCTGTTTTAAGCAACCAAAAGTATACAAAACACCGTTTTCAAGTATTTAAACTGTCATATTCATGTATATGTCGTGTGTAATGGGTTATGTTTGCAAAATCAAGGTAAAATAGCTGTTTTCAGCTTGCAAAAACATACAAAATGCTGTTTTCAAGTATTTAAACTATCATATTCATGTTTCTGTCGTGTATAATAGCTAATGTTGGTGAAAGCAAGATAAAAATGCTGTTTTAAGCAATCAAAAGCTTACAAAACAACGTTTACAAGTATTTAAACTGTCATAATCATGTATATGTCGTGTGTAATGGCTTATGTTTACAAAATCAAGATAAAATAGCTGTTTTCAGCTTGCAAAAACAAACAATATGCTGTTTTCAAGTATTTAAACTGTCATATTCATGTATATGTCGTGTGTAAAGGCTTATGTTTGCAAAATCAAGATAAAATAGCTGTTCTTAGCTTGCAAGATCATACAAAATGCTGTTTTCAAGTATTTAAACTGTCATATTCATGTTTCTGTCGTGTATAATAGCTAAAGTTGGTGAAATCAAGATAAAAATGCTGTTTTAAGCAATCAAAAGCATACAAAACACCGTTTTCAAGTTTTTAAACTGTCATATTCATGTATATGTCCTGTGTAATGGCTTATGTTTGCAAAATCAAGATAAAATAGCTGATTTCAGCTTGCAAAAACATACAAAATGCTGTTTTCAAGTATTTAGACAGTCATATTCATGTTTCTGTCGTTTATAATTGCTAATGTTGGTGAAAGCAAGATAAAAATGCCGTTTTTAGCAATCAAAAGCATACAAAACACCATTTTCAAGTATTTAAATTATCATATTCATGTATATGTCGTGTGTAATGGCTTATGTTTGCAAAATTAAGATAAAATAGCTGTTTTCAGGTTGCAAAAAGATACAAAATGCTGTTTTCAAGTATTTAAAATGTCATATTCATGTTTCTGTCGTGTATAATAGCTAATGTTGGTGAAAGCAAGACAAATATGCTGTTTTAAGCATGCAAAAGCATACAAAACACCGTTTTCAAGTATTTAAACTGTCATATTCATGTATATGTCGTGTGTAATGGCTTATGTTTGCAAAATCAAAATAAAATATCCGTTTTCAGCTTGCAAAAACATACAAAATGCTGTTTTCAAGTAATTAAACTGTCATATTTATGTTTCTGTCGTGTATAATAGGTAATGTTGGTGAAAGCAAGATAAAAATGCTGTTTTAAGCATGCAAAAGCATACAAACACCGTTTTCAAGTATTTAAACTGTCATATTCATGTATATGTCGTGTGTAATGGCTTATGTTTGCAAAATCAAGATAAAATAGCTGTTTTCAGGTTGCAAAAAGATACAAAATGCTGTTTTCAAGTATTTAAACTGTCATATTCATGTATATGTCGTGTGTAATGGCTTATGTTTGCAAAATAAAGATAAAATAGCTGTTTTCAGCTTGCAAAAACATACAAAATGCTGTTTTCAATTATTTAAATTGTCATGTTCATGTTTCTGTCGTGTATAATAGCTAATGTTGGTGAAAGCTAGATAAAAATGCTGTTTTAAGCATGCAAAAGCATACAAAACCCCGTTTTCAAGTACTTAAACTGTCATATTCATGTTTATGTCGTGTGTAATGGCTTATGTTTGCAAAATCAAGATAAAATAGCTGTTTTTAGCTTGCAAAAATATACAAAATGCTGTTTTCAAGTATTTAAACTGTCATATTCATGTTTCTGTCGTGTATAATAGCTAATATTGGTGAAAGCAAGATAAAAATGCTGTTTTAAGCATGCAAAAGCATATAAAACACCGTTTTTAAGTATTTAAACTGTCATTTTCATGTATATGTCGTGTGTAATGGCTTATGTTTGCAAAATCAAGATAAAATAGCTGTTTTCAGCCTGCAAAAACATACAAAATGCTGTTTTCAAGTATTTAAACTGTCATATTCATGTTTCTGTCGTGTATAATAGCTAATGTTGGTGAAAGCAAGATAAAAATGCTGTTTTAAGCATGCAAAAGCATACAAAACACCGTTTTTAAGTATTTGAACTGTCATATTAATGTATATGTCGTATGTAAAGGCTTATGTTTGCAAACTCAAGATAAAATAGCTGTTTTCAGCTTGCAAGAACATACAAAATGCAGTTTTCAAGTATTTAATCTGTCATATTCATTTTTCTGTCGTATATAATAGCTAATGTTGGTGAAAGCAAGATAAACATGCTGTTTTAAGCAACCAAAAGTATACAAAACACCGTTTTCAAGTATTTAAACTGTCATATTCATGTATATGTCGTGTGTAATGGGTTATGTTTGCAAAATCAAGGTAAAATAGCTGTTTTCAGCTTGCAAAAACATACAAAATGCTGTTTTCAAGTATTTAAACTATCATATTCATGTTTCTGTCGTGTATAATAGCTAATGTTGGTGAAAGCAAGATAAAAATGCTGTTTTAAGCAATCAGAAGCTTACAAAACAACGTTTACAAGTATTTAAACAGTCATAATCATGTATATGTCGTGTGTAATGGCTTATGTTTACAAATCAAGATAAAATAGCTGTTTTCAGCTTGCAAAAACAAACAATATGCTGTTTTCAAGTATTTAAACTGTCATATTCATGTATATGTCGTGTGTAAAGGCTTATGTTTGCAAAATCAAGATAAAATAGCTGTTCTTAGCTTGCAAGATCATACAAAATGCTGTTTTCAAGTATTTAAACTGTCATATTCATGTTTCTGTCGTGTATAATAGCTAAAGTTGGTGAAATCAAGATAAAAATGCTGTTTTAAGCAATCAAAAGCATACAAAACACCGTTTTCAAGTTTTTAAACTGTCATATTCATGTATATGTCCTGTGTAATGGCTTATGTTTGCAAAATCAAGATAAAATAGCTGATTTCAGCTTGCAAAAACATACAAAATGCTGTTTTCAAGTATTTAGACAGTCATATTCATGTTTCTGTCGTTTATAATTG
>CAWWDY010002431.1:0-25194 GCA_963942605.1 Poecilus cupreus
CAAAATGCTGTTTTCAAGTATTTAAACTGTCATATTCATATTTCTGTTGTGTATAATGGCTAATGTTGGTGTAATCAAGATAATATTGCAGTTTTAAGCATGCAAAATCATACAAAACACCGTTTTTAAGTATACAAACTGTCATATTCATGTATATGTCGTGTGTAATGGCTTATGTTTGCAAAATCAAGATAAAATAGCTGTTTTCAGCTTGCAAAAACATACAAAATGCTGTTTTCATGTATTTAAACTGTCATATTTATGTATATGTCGTGTGTAATGGCTTATGTTTGCTAAATCAAGATAAAATAGCCAGCTTGCAAAAAAATACAAAATGCTGTTTTCAAGTATTTAAACTGTCATATTCTTGTTTCTGTCGTGTATAATGGCTAATGTTGGTGCAATCAAAATAAAATTGCTGTTTTAAGCATGCAAAAGCATACAAAACACCGTTTTTAAGTATACAAACTGTCATATTCATGTATATGTCGTGTGTAATGGCTTATGTTTGCAAAATCAAGATAAAATGGCTGTTTTCAGCTTGCAAAAACATACAAAATGCTGTTTTCAAGTATTTAAACTGTCATATTCATGTTTCTGTCGTGTATAATGGCTAATGTTGGTGCAATCAAGATAAAATTGCTGTTTTAAGCATACAAAACACCGTTTTTAAGTATACAAACTGTCATATTAATGTATATGTCGTGTGTAATGGCTTATGTTTGCAAAATCAAGATAAAATAGCTGTTTTCAGCTTGCAAAAACATACAAAATGCTGTTTTCAAGTATTTAAACTGTCATATTCATGTTTCTGTCGTGTATAATGGCTAATGTTGGTGAAATCAATATAAAATTGCTGTTTTAAGCATGTAAATCATACAAAACACCGTTTTTAAGTATACAAACTGTCATATTAATGTATATGTCGTGTGTAATGGCCTATGTTTGCAAAATCAAGATAAAATAGCTGTTTTCAGCTTGCAAAAACATACAAAATGCTGTTTTCAAGTATTTAAACTGTCATATTCATGTTTCTGTCGTGTATAATGGCTAATGTTGGTGAAATCAAGATAAAATTGCAGTTTTAAGCATGCAAAAGCATACAAAACACCGATTTTAAGTATAGAAATTGTCATATTCATGTATATGTCGTGTTTAATGGCTTATGTTTGCAAAATCAAGATAAAATAACTGCTTTCAGCTTGCAAAAACATACAAAATGCTGTTTTCAAGTATTTAAACTGTCATATTTATGTTTCTGTCGTGTATAATGGCTACTGTTGGTGAACTCAAGATAAAATTGCTGTTTTAAGCATGCAAAAGCATACAATACACCGTTTTTAAGTATACAAACTGTCATATTCATGTATATGTCGTGTGTAATGGCTTATGTTTGCAAAATCAAGATAAAATAGCTGTTTTCAGCGTGAAAAACATACAATATGCTGTTTTCAAGTATTTAAACTGTCATATTTCATGTTTCTTTCTTGTATAATGGCTAATGTTGGTGAAATCAAGATAAAATTGCAGTTTTAAGCATGCAAAAGCATGCAAAACACCGTTTTTTAGTATACAAAATGTCATATTTATGTATATGTCGTGTGTAATGGCTTATGTTTGCAAAATCAAGATAAAATAGCTGTTTTCAGCTTGCAAAAACATACAAAATGCTGTTTTCAAGTATTTAAACTGTCATATTCATGTTTCTGTCGTGTATAATGGCTAATGTTGGTGAAATCAAAATAAAATTGCAGTTTTAAGCATGCAAAAGCATACAAAACACCGTTTTTAGGTATACAAACTGTCATATTCATGTATATGTCGTGTGTAATGGCTTATGTTTGAAAATCAAGATAAAATGGCTGTTTTCAGCTTGCAAAAACCTACAAAATGCTGTTTTCAAGTATTTAAACTGTCATATTCATATTTCTGTCGTGTATAATGGCTAATGTTGGTGAAATCAAGATAAAATTGCAGTTTTAAGCATGCAAAAGCATACAAAACACCGGTTTTAAGTATACAAACTGTCATATTCATGTATATGTCGTGTGTAATGGTTTATGCTTGCTACATCAAGATAAAATAGCTGTTTTCAGCTTGCAAAAACATACAAAATGCTGTTTTCATGTATTTAAACTGTCATATTTATGTATATGTCGTGTGTAATGGCTTATGTTTGCAAAATCAAGATAAAATAGCCAACTTGCAAAAAAATACAAAATGCTGTTTTCAAGTATTTAAACTGTCATATTCATGTTTGTGTTGTGTATAATGGCTAATGTTGGTGAAATCAAGATAAAATTGCTGTTTTAAGCATGCAAAAGCATACAAAACACCGGTTTTAAGTATACAAACTGTCATATTCATGTATATGTCGTGTGTAATGGTTTATGCTTGCTACATCAAGATAAAATAGCTGAATTTAGCTTGCAAAAATATACAAAATGATGTTTTCAAGTATTTAAACTCTCATATTCATGTTTCTGTCGTGTATAATGGCTAATGTTGTTGAAATCAAGATAAAATTGCTGTTTTAAGCATGTAAATCATACAAAACACTGTTTTTAAGTATACAAACTGTCATATTCATGTATATGTCGTGTGTAATGGCTTATGTTTGCAAAATCAAGATAAAATAGCTGTTTTCAGCTTGCAAAAACATACAAAATGCTGTTTTCAAGTATTTAAACTGTCATATTCATGTTTCTGTCGTGTATAATGGCTAATGTTGGTGAAATCAAGATAAAATTGCTGTTTTAAGCATGCAACAGCATACAAAACACCGTTTTTAAGTATACAAACTGTCATATTCATGTATATGTCGTGTGTAATGGCTTATGTTTGCAAAATCAAGATAAAATAGCTGCTTTCAGCTTGCAAAAACATACAAAATGATGTTTTAAAATATTTAAACTGTCATATTCATGTTTCTGTCGTGTATAATGGCTAATGTTGGTGAAATCAAGATAATATTGCAGTTTTAAGCATGCAAAAGCATACAAAGCACCGTTTTTAAGTATACAAACTGTCATATTCATGTATATGTCGTGTGTAATGGCTTATGTTTGCAAAATCAAGATAAAATGGCTGTTTTCAGCTTGCAAAAACATACAAAATGCTGTTTTCAAGTATTTAAACTGTCATATTCATGTTTCTGTCGTGTATAATGGCTAATGTTGGTGAAATCAAGATAAAATTGCAGTTTTAAGCATACAAAAGCATACAAAACACCGTTTTAAGTATACAAAATGTCATATTCATGTATATGTCGTGTGTAATGGCTTATGTTTGCAATATCAAGATAAAATGGCTGTTTTCAGCTTGCAAAAACATACAAAATGCTGTTTTCAAGTATTTAAACTGTCATATTCATGTTTCTGTCGTGTATAATGGCTAATGTTGGTGAAATCATGATAAAATTGCAGTTTTAAGCATGCAAAAGCATACAAAACACCGTTTTTAAGTATACAAACTGTCATATTCATGTATATGTCGTGTGTAATGGCTTATGTTTGCAAAATCAAGATAAAATAGCTGTTTTCAGCTTGCAAAAAATACAAAATGCTGTTTTCAAGTATTTAAACTGTCATATTCATGTTTCTGTCGTGTATGATGGCTAATGTTGGTGAAATCAAGATAAAATTGCTGTTTTTAGCATGCAAAAGCATACAAAACACCGTTTTTAAGTATACAAACTGTCATATTCATGTATATGTCGTGTGTAATGGCTTATGCTTGCAAAATCAAGATAAAATAGCTGATTTTAGCTTGCAAAAATATACAAAATGATGTTTTCAAGTATTTAAACTCTCATATTCATGTTTCTGTCGTGTATAATGGCTAATGTTGTTGAAATCAAGATAAAATTGCTGTTTTAAGCATGTAAATCATACAAAACACTGTTTTTAAGTATACAAACTGTCATATTCATGTATATGTCGTGTGTAATGGCTTATGTTTGCAAAATCAAGATAAAATAGCTGTTTTCAGCTTGCAAAAAATACAAAATGCTGTTTTCAAGTATTTAAACTGTCATATTCATGTTTCTGTCGTGTATGATGGCTAATGTTGGTGAAATCAAGATAAAATTGCTGTTTTTAGCATGCAAAAGCATACAAAACACCGTTTTTAAGTATACAAACTGTCATATTCATGTATATGTCGTGTGTAATGGCTTATGCTTGCAAAATCAAGATAAAATAGCTGATTTTAGCTTGCAAAAATATACAAAATGATGTTTTCAAGTATTTAAACTCTCATATTCATGTTTCTGTCGTGTATAATGGCTAATGTTGTTGAAATCAAGATAAAATTGCTGTTTTAAGCATGTAAATCATACAAAACACTGTTTTTAAGTATACAAACTGTCATATTCATGTATATGTCGTGTGTAATGGCTTATGTTTGCAAAATCAAGATAAAATAGCTGTTTTCAGCTTGCAAAAACATACAAAATGCTGTTTTCAAGTATTTAAACTGTCATATTTATGTTTCTGTCGTGTATAATGGCTAATGTTGGTGAAATCAAGATAAAATTGCTGTTTTAAGCATACAAAAGCATACAAAACACCGTTTTTAAGTATACAAACTGTCATATTCATGTATATGTTGTGTGTAATGGCTTACGTTTGCAAAATCAAGATAAAATAGCTGCTTTCAGCTTGCAAAAACATACAAAATGATGTTTTAAAATATTTAAACTGTCATATTCATGTTTCTGTCGTGTATAATGGCTAATGTTGGTGAAATCAAGATAATATTGCAGTTTTAAGCATGCAAAAGCATACAAAATACCGTTTTTAAGTATACAAACTGTCATATTCATGTATATGTCGTGTGTAATGGCTTATTTTTGCAAAATCAAGATAAAATGGCTGTTGTCAGCTTGCAAAAACATACAAAATGCTGTTTTCAAGTATTTAAACTGTCATATTCATGTTTCTGTCGTGTATAATGGCTAATGTTGGTGAAATCAAGATAAAATTGCAGTTTTAAGCATACAAAAGCATTCAAAACACCGTTTTTAAGTATACAAAATGTCATATTCATGTATATGTCGTGTGTAATGGCTTATGTTTGCAAAATCAAGATAAAATGGCTGTTTTCAGCTTGCAAAAACATATAAAATGCTGTTTTCAAGTATTTAAACTGTCATATTCATGTTTCTGTCGTGTATATTGGCTAATGTTGGTGAAATCAAGATAAAATTGCAGTTTTAAGCATGCAAAAGCATACAAAATACCGTTTTTAAGTATACAAACTGTCATATTCATGTATATGTCGTGTGTAATGGCTTATGTTTGCAAAATCAAGATAAAATAGCTGTTTTCAGCTTGCAAAAACATACAAAATGCTGTTTTCAAGTATTTAAACTGTCATATTTCATGTTTCTTTCTTGTATAATGGCTAATGTTGGTGAAATCAAGATAAAATTGCTGTTTTAAGCATGCAAAAGCATGCAAAACACCGTTTTTTAGTATACAAACTGTCATATTTATGTATATGTCGTGTGTAATGGCTTATGTTTGCAAAATCAAGATAAAATAGCTGTTTTCAGCTTGCAAAAACATACAAAATGCTGTTTTCAAGTATTTAAACTGTCATATTCATGTTTCTGTCGTGTATAATGGCTAATGTTGGTGAAATCAAGATAAAATTGCTGTTTTAAGCATGTAAATCATACAAAACACTGTTTTTAAGTATACAAACTGTCATATTCATGTATATGTCGTGTGTAATGGCTTATGTTTGCAAAATCAAGATAAAATAGCTGTTTTCAGCTTGCAAAAACATACAAAATGCTGTTTTCAAGTATTTAAACTGTCATATTCATGTTTCTGTCGTGTATAATGGCTAATGTTGGTGAAATCAAGATAAAATTGCTGTTTTAAGCATACAAAAGCATACAAAACACCGTTTTTAAGTATACAAACTGTCATATTCATGTATATGTTGTGTGTAATGGCTTACGTTTGCAAAATCAAGATAAAATAGCTGCTTTCAGCTTGCAAAAACATACAAAATGATGTTTTAAAATATTTAAACTGTCATATTCATGTTTCTGTCGTGTATAATGGCTAATGTTGGTGAAATCAAGATAATATTGCAGTTTTAAGCATGCAAAAGCATACAAAATACCGTTTTTAAGTATACAAACTGTCATATTCATGTATATGTCGTGTGTAATGGCTTATTTTTGCAAAATCAAGATAAAATGGCTGTTTTCAGCTTGCAAAAACATACAAAATGCTGTTTTCAAGTATTTAAACTGTCATATTCATGTTTCTGTCGTGTATAATGGCTAATGTTGGTGAAATCAAGATAAAATTGCAGTTTTAAGCATACAAAAGCATTCAAAACACCGTTTTTAAGTATACAAAATGTCATATTCATGTATATGTCGTGTGTAATGGCTTATGTTTGCAAAATCAAGATAAAATGGCTGTTTTCAGCTTGCAAAAACATATAAAATGCTGTTTTCAAGTATTTAAACTGTCATATTCATGTTTCTGTCGTGTATATTGGCTAATGTTGGTGAAATCAAGATAAAATTGCAGTTTTAAGCATGCAAAAGCATACAAAATACCGTTTTTAAGTATACAAACTGTCATATTCATGTATATGTCGTGTGTAATGGCTTATGTTTGCAAAATCAAGATAAAATAGCTGTTTTCAGCTTGCAAAAACATACAAAATGCTGTTTTCAAGTATTTAAACTGTCATATTTCATGTTTCTTTCTTGTATAATGGCTAATGTTGATGAAATCAAGATAAAATTGCTGTTTTAAGCATGCAAAAGCATGCAAAACACCGTTTTTTAGTATACAAACTGTCATATTTATGTATATGTCGTGTGTAATGGCTTATGTTTGCAAAATCAAGATAAAATAGCTGTTTTCAGCTTGCAAAAACATACAAAATGCTGTTTTCAAGTATTTAAACTGTCATATTCATGTTACTGTCGTGTATAATGGCTAATGTTGGTGAAATCAAGATAATATTGCAGTTTTAAGCATGCAAAATCATACAAAACACCGTTTTTAAGTATACAAACTGTCATATTCATGTATATGTCGTGTGTAATGGCTTATGTTTGCAAAATCAAGATAAAATAGCTGTTTTCAGCTTGCAAAAACATACAAAATGCTGTTTTCATGTATTTAAACTGTCATATTTATGTATATGTCGTGTGTAATTGCTTATGTTTGCAAAATCAAGATAAAATAGCCAGCTTGCAAAAAAATACAAAATGCTGTTTTCAAGTATTTAAACTGTCATATTCATGTTTCTGTCGTGTATAATGGCTAATGTTGGTGAAATCCAGATAAAAATGCTGTTTTAAGCATGCAAAAGCATAAAAAACACCGTTTTTATGTATACAAACTGTCATATTCATGTATATGTCGTGTGTAATGGCTTATGTTTGCAAAATCAAGATAAAATAGCTGTTTTCAGCTTGCAAAAACATACAAAATGCTGTTTTCAAGTATTTAAACTGTCATATTCATTTAACTGTCGTGTATAATGGCTAATGTTGGTGAAATCAAGATAATATTGCAGTTTTAAGCATGCAAAATCATACAAAACACCGTTTTTAAGTATACAAACTGTCATATTCATGAATATGTCGTGTGTAATGGCTTATGTTTGCAAAATCAAGATAAAATAGCTGTTTTCAGCTTGCAAAAACATACAAAATGCTGTTTTCAAGTATTTAAACTGTCATATTTCATGTTTCTTTCTTGTATAATGGCTAATGTTGGTGAAATCAAGATAAAATTGCTGTTTTAAGCATGCAAAAGCATGCAAAACACCGTTTTTTAGTATACAAACTGTCATATTTATGTATATGTCGTGTGTAATGGCTTATGTTTGCAAAATCAAGATAAAATAGCTGTTTTCAGCTTGCAAAAACATACAAAATGCTGTTTTCAAGTATTTAAACTGTCATATTCATGTTACTGTCGTGTATAATGGCTAATGTTGGTGAAATCAAGATAATATTGCAGTTTTAAGCATGCAAAATCATACAAAACACCGTTTTTAAGTATACAAACTGTCATATTCATGTATATGTCGTGTGTAATGGCTTATGTTTGCAAAATCAAGATAAAATAGCTGTTTTCAGCTTGCAAAAACATACAAAATGCTGTTTCCATGTATTTAAACTGTCATATTTATGTATATGTCGTGTGTAATTGCTTATGTTTGCAAAATCAAGATAAAATAGCCAGCTTGCAAAAAAATACAAAATGCTGTTTTCAAGTATTTAAACTGTCATATTCATGTTTCTGTCGTGTATAATGGCTAATGTTGGTGAAATTTAGATAAAAATGCTGTTTTAAGCATGCAAAAGCATAAAAAACACCGTTTTTATGTATACAAACTGTCATATTCATGTATATGTCGTGTGTAATGGCTTATGTTTACAAAATCAAGATAAAATAGCTGTTTTCAGCTTGCAAAAACATACAAAATGCTGTTTTCAAGTATTTAAACTGTCATATTCATTTAACTGTCATGTATAATGGCTAATGTTGGTGAAATCAAGATAATATTGCAGTTTTAAGCATGCAAAATCATACAAAACACCGTTTTTAAGTATACAAACTGTCATATTCATGTATATGTCGTGTGTAATGGCTTATGTTTGCAAAATCAAGATAAAATAGCTGTTTTTAGCTTGCAAAAATATACAAAATGATGTTTTCATGTATTTAAACTCTCATATTCATGTTTCTGTCGTGTATAATGGCTAATGTTTGTGAAATCAAGATAAAATTGCTGTTTTAAGCATGTAAATCATACAAAACACCGTTTTTAAGTATACAAACTGTCATATTCATGTATATGTCGTGTGTAATGGCTTATGTTTGCAAAATCAAGATAAAATAGCTGTTTTCAGCTTGCAAAAACATACAAAATGCTGTTTTCAAGTATTTAAACTGTCATATTTATGTTTCTGTCGTGTATAATGGCTACTGTTGGTGAAATCAAGATAAAATTGCTGTTTTAAGCATGTAAATCATACAAAACACCGTTTTTAAGTATACAAACTGTCATATTCATGTATATGTCGTGTGTAATGGCTTATGTTTGCAAAATCAAGATAAAATAGCTGTTTTCAGCTTGCAAAAACATACAAAATGCTGTTTTCAAGTATTTAAACTGTCATATTTATGTTTCTGTCGTGTATAATGGCTACTGTTGGTGAAATCAAGATAAAATTGCTGTTTTAAGCATGCAAAAGCATACAAAACACCGTTTTTAAGTATACAAACTGTCATATTCATGTATATGTCGTGTGTAATGGCTTATGTTTGCAAAATCTAGATAAAATAGCTGTTTTCAGCTTGCAAAAACATACAAAATGCTGTTTTCAAGTATTTAAACTTTCATATTCATGTTTCTGTCGTGTATACTGGCTAATGTTGGTGAAATCAAGATAAAATTGCTGTTTTAAGCATGCAAAAGCATACAAAACACTGTTTTTAAGTATACAAACTCTCATATTCATGTATATGTCGTGTGTAATGGCTTATGTTTGCAAAATCAAGATAAAATAGCAGTTTTCAGCTTGCAAAAACATACAAAATGCTGTTTTCATGTATTTAAACTGTCATATTTATGTATATGTCGTGTGTAATGGCTTATGTTTGCAAACTCAAGATAAAATAGCTGTTTTCAGCTTGAAAAAAAAATACAAAATGCTGTTTTCAAGTATTTAAACTGTCATATTCATGTTTCTATCGTGTTTAATGGCTAATGTTGGTGAAATCAAGATAAAATTGCTGTTTTTAGCATGCAAAAGCATACAAAACACCGTTTTTAAGTATACAAACTGTCATATTCATGTATATGTCGTGTGTAATGGCTTATGTTTGCAAAATCAAAATAAAATAGCTGTTTTTGTTGATTAATATGTATGTATTTTGCGATTAAACTTGTTATTAAAGATCTAGTTTGTAAAAAATAAAATATCGTTGCTATTGATATATATGTAAATAAATAGATTGGAAAAAATATACTGTCATATTTTCAAAAGAAAATAAAGAAACGTTTTGTTCTTCAAAAAGTGGAATAGTTATTGTCGTAAATAAATAAAAATTACAACAGGTTATGGGCCCAGACGACGAAAAATTCCGTGTCGCTCTGTTTGATGGCACAAATTTTAGTAATTGGAAATTTAGAATGGAAACACTATTGGATGAACATGATTTGTTGAAATATGTACAGGAAGATGTAGTTAATGATCCAAGGTTTATTATTTTGAACACAGATACAAATGCAGTTAAAGAAGAAAAAAAGATTAAATTAGAAATTGCTAAAAAGAATGATAGAAAATGTAAATCTGTAATTATACAGCGCATTGCCGATAGTCATCTGGAGTATGTTAAAGACAAGCCAACAGCAAAGGCAATATTTGATTCTTTAATATCAACGTTCCAACGCCACGGTGTTTCGAGTCAATTATTAATTAGAAAACAGCTACTAACAACTAAATTAATAGAAGGTGAGAATTTACAAAACCATTTTTTAAATATAGACAGACTTTTAAGGGATCTGAAAGAAACTGGAGCTATAATCTCAGAGTCTGATGCAGTATGTCACCTTTTATTGACACTTCCAAAATCGTATGACTCCATCATTACTGCAATAGAGACAATTTCTCATGAAGAAGTAACTCTAGAATTCGTCAAACGTAGACTTCTTGGTGAAGAAGCGAAACGTGTAGCTGACAATAAAGGAATAAACACTAGTGGAACTACAGCTTTTGCAGGTAATGCAAAATTTAAATTTAAATGTTACAATTCTGGACGCTTAGGACACAAAAGGTCGCAGTGTCGTTTGCTGCAGAATTCGCAGAAACAAAATCATTTCTATCATTCTGCAAATAAGAAATTTAATGGAAAAGCAAACTTAGGAACAGAGGTAGATAATGATGAAGTTGCATTCATGGGTAACTCTGAAAAATCTATTTCTTCTTTTTGTACTACAACACGTAATTTAGTAGATATGTATTGGTATTTAGATTCGGGTGCTAGCGATCACATGGTAAATGACAATGTTTATTTTTCAAATACTAATCTTCTATCTTCTCCTGTTCAAATAGCTGTTGCTTCAGGAGACATTTTAGAAGCAAATCATAGGGGAGATATAAAAGCAATATCTATAATTAATGGAAAAGAAAAACCATGCGTAATAAAAGATGTTTTATTTGTACCAAAATTGAAATGCAATCTATTTTCAGTACGACGGTTAGAAGACGCAGGAATGTCTGTAATCTTTAAAAGTGGTCGCGTTGAAATTTGGAAAAATAATAATTTAGTAGCTACTGGAATAAGAAATGGAAAATTATATAAAATGAACATTTTCCAGGAAAGATTACAAGATGAAGCTCGTCAAACTGAATCAAAAGAAAATGAGATTGATCTTTGGCATCGTAGATTTGGTCATATTGGAAATACGTATCTATGGAAACTAATAAATAATTGCATGGTAAAAGGAATGGAAATCAAGCAGTCAATGAATATGTCAAATAAAATTTGCAAACCGTGCATTGAAGGTAAACAAACAAAATTTCCTTTCTACAATAGAGCCAAGGATGCTGATGCTTGTCCGCGATCGGCACGACCACTGGAACTTGTACATAGTGATCTATGTGGCCCCATTACTCCACCGACGTGGAGTGGTAAGAAATATTTTATGACTTTAATAGACGATTACACTCATTTCACAATGGTATACCTTTTAAATTCGAAAAATGAATGCTTTAATTATTTTAAGGAATATGTTGCGTTTGTTTCCGCAAAATTTGGTAATAAAATTTCCAGATTGAAATGTGATAATGGCGGTGAATATTCTTCAAGTCAGTTTATATCATTTTGTAAGAATGAAGGTATACTTCTACAACATACAATCCCATATACTTCACAATTAAATGGAGTGAGTGAAAGAATGAATCGTACTTTATTAGATAAAGCCAGATCTTTAATATTTGATTCTGTTCTACCAAAAACAATGTGGGGAGAGGCTGTATTAACAGCAGCATATTTGCTGAACAGAAGTCCATGTAATGCCCTTAGTAAGAATGTAACTCCTTATGAAATGTGGATGGGCAAGAAACCTGATGTTTCAAATTTGCGTGTATTTGGAGCTTTAGCATATGCTCACATTCCACATCAAAAACGATTCAAATTTGATTCTCATTCAATAGAATGTTATATGGTTGGCTATGCGTTAAATGGCTACAGATTGTGGAACAAATTAACTAATAAAATTTTTATAGCTAGAGATGTAAAGTTTGATGAAGAACATAATTTAAGAAGTTCTGAAATGCCACATATATGGACAATAAATAAAAAAGAAAACACAGCTGAAAATTTAGGAGAGTCTACAGAAAACGTGAATGAAAACGAAGAATCTGAAAGTATGAATGAGATACGACGAAGTCAGCGAGTGAAGCGTGCTCCAGACTGGTTTCAAGCATATGAAATGAGTACGTATAGTATAGCATTAAATGTAGAAAATTTAGTAGGAAATTTTCCACAAACTCTTGAAGAAGTTGAGAAACATCCAGAAAGAAAAGAATGGGAACAAGCGATAAAAGAAGAATTAGAAGCTTTGGAACGTAATGAAACGTGGACTCTTGTCGAACCTCCACTAAATTGCAAAGTGATTGATTACAAGTGGATTTTTTGAATTAAAAACGAAGCAGGTAATAAGAAGAGATATAAAGCACGACTAGTTATTAAAGGGTATGTGCAAAGAAAAGGAATTGATTACCATGAAATCTTTGCCCCAGTTGCTAAAATGACAACTATACGAGTAATTTTGGCAATTGCGAATTATGAAGGTTTGTATCTACATCAGATGGATGTAAAAACGGCGTTTCTTAACGGAATTTTAGAAGAAGAAATATACATGAAATCGCCCTATAAAAATGTGAATGAAAGTAGGGTAACAAGGGGGGTTCTGGCTCACAACCAACCATTGTGCTACAACTGCCCGCACCTTCACGTAACCTAGTTCAAGGTCGACCACGGCGTAGACGTAGACGTCCACGCATTCTCAAGGTCATCTCGAACGCGCGCACCTTCACATAACCTAGTTCAAGGTCAGCCGCGGCATAGACGTAGACGTCCACACATTCTCAAGGTCATCTCGAACCCCACGAACGCACCCCCATATCGGTAAGGGTTGCGGGGCAGTTGTAGCACAGTAGCGTAACGTGAAGCGTTGCGTACAGCACAGTAGCGTAACGTCAAGCGTTGTTACGTCATACGCACTCAGTAAGGGTTGACCACCCCCGGCGGGGCAGTTGTAGCACAGTAGCGTAACGTGAAGCGTTGTTACGTCATACGCACAGGAATCAACACGTTCGTTGCGTAAACAAGGGCGGTTCTGGCCACTAACCAACCATTGTGCTACAACTGCCCGCGTACCTTCACGTGACGTGGTTCAAGGTTAGCCATGGCGTTGACGTTGACGTCCATGCGTTCAAGGTTATCAAGAACTTCAGTGCATGCAGTTGCAGCACAAGGGTTGTTGATGGTCCAGTAACCTAGTTCAAGGTGAGCCACGGCATAGACGTAGACATCCACGCATTTACAAGGTCATCTCGAACCCCACTAACGCACCCCCATCGGTAAGGGTTGCGTAACATCACAGCACAGTAGCGTAACGTGAAGCGTTGTTGCGTCATACGCACAGGAATCAACACGTTCGTTGCGTAACATCACAGCACAGTGGCGTGACGTAAAGCGTTGTTACGTCATACACACAGAATTCAACACGTTCGTTGTGTGACATTACGCAATATTAAAACACGCTGTGACATTCCTACTTTGTATCATTTCTTCTAATCTCAAATTTTAAATGAAATGTTTCCTTTGAGCGACATGTGTTGACAGATTATTTTGAAACTTGTTATATATGTATGTATTTTAAATATTAGGAATAGTTAAATAAAAGAAACCAATTTCATATTATGTTTTATTTAATACAGTTTATACAATTTTATTTTTTAATAACATTTAAAAAATCACATTCAGATATATTTTTTAACACAATAATATTTCTCTTAAAATTAGCAAAATCTTTTAATTTCAATTTAATATTGTCAAATAAATATTTTGCGTTTGGTACATCATACAATTCTTTCACTAACTGAATTTCAGGATATTTTTGTTGCAGTTTTAAATGTTTTTTAAATAAATCTCGAAGACACACAGTTGTTACGTAATATTCGGTATCACTTATCTTGAACACACAGAGCGTTGAGTATTTAGTTTCGGAGACAGGTTCATGTATAATTTTTGGTTGCATTTCGGTAATATATGCTTTTAATTTACTTTCATTGTTTTTATACTCGGCAAGAAAATGATTAATGTAGTATTCATTAATTATTTTTGATACCTTTAAAGCAAAGTGTATGGAAACCCAAGATGCTACGTGAACAATGATGTCTGGATGAATGTATGTTCCTCTAATAACTGTATCTTCACCACCAATAGTTGTATAAATTGCATAATTTCCATCGCTTGGAAATCCAGGCGATGCGTATGCAACCCGCAGTCCTTTATTTACTTCAAATAATAATTCTTGAGAACGTTTATTTGCCATCCAATTGTAGAAGTGTTTTCCCCCATTTTGACAGAGTTTTGTTGCATTAACATAACCGTTTCTATAGTCATTACTTTTTATCATAATAACTACAAAATCACCGTAAAAGGCTTTATGATACTCTTCATTTTCTGTTTTTATGATTAATTCGTAACAAATTGATGTAATATCATCTTTTACAATTTTTGCAGAATGTTCTGCTCCTTCGAAGACTGTTTGACATTCCATGATGTTGTCAGCTTAACAATTATAGAGCAACTATTGTTTCCAACTAAGTTATTATTTCTTTAAACGATATGAGACTTATTTATCCACGAATTATGTTGTGAATCAAATCCAAGCCATTTTACATACACTTTAGACCCTTTTGTTTTTAAAACTTTCTCTACAAGATACACATCAGGATATTTAGTTTTTTGAAGTTCATGTTCATAAAAGCCACCCTTAATTGGGTTATTATGAAAATCTTCAAGCAGGTAAGTGACTGGGTTTGTAAATTGCAATTTTGTAATTGTAAAAATTTCAGTACTCCAGTTTGGTGTATAACCCTTTGCAAATTCACCTTTTATTTTACTAATACGTACATGATCACCAAATTTAAATTTTGCAGGTCCAACAATTTTTATGTTACTATACACCGTACTTAATAATTTTGCTTCGTTTTCAGACGTCACATCAATTGGTTTCATTTTAATTGTTCTATGTTCTGTATTGTTATAATTTGTAACTAGTTTTTGTAAAATATCAATCCATTTGTATGAACCACGTAAACTGAATTCTTTAAACATTGTAGATTTTAGTGTGCGATTATACCGTTCCACTACACTTGCTTTGAAATTACTATATGTTGAATAATGATTTATATTATATTTTTTCATTAAAGTGTAAAATAGGACATTATAAAATTCTTATCCTTGGTCTGATTGTAAATTAACTGGAATACGTCCCTGGTTAAAAACTTTTATCATAGCTTTAGTAACGTCTTGAGCTGACTTACTTTTTACGGGCTCAGCAAAAGCAAATTTGGAGAAAACATCAATTACGGTTAATAAATATTTAAATCCTTTGTTTATTGAAGCGTATGGAATCATTTCAACTAAATCAATTTGCCATAAATCATCAATTCCTTTCGTTACCACTTTACGTCTTGGGTAATTGCGTCTTGCCGGTTTGTGGAGCTCCTGAACTACTTGATGCTTGCTCATTTTTTTTCTCAATTAAAAACAAATCGTTCTCGTTGGCTTTTATACGACTAATATGTTCTATATTTTTAATTCTACGTAATAATTTTTGAATGTAATAATCAACATAGTATTTTTTTTTTTTTTTTTTTTTTATTACGAAGATGAGAGGCGGACTAACTACTATGGTCATATGCCGCCTCATGATTGGATGATTGTGAATTTATGTAAACATCACAAACGACCATGCTCTTCAGTGGGATTCGAACCCACGACCTCTGGCTTGCTAGGCTAGTGACATAGCCACTACGTCACCGAGATCGGCAAACATAGTATTTAACAACTGCACTATTATCTTCGGTAGGTTTATGTACATTTCGTATTTCTTTTCCTTTAGCATCATAAATTTTATTTTTTAAAGATATAGTAGTTTCTTTTATGTCACTTTCCAATCCAGAAATTCTGTCATCAATATATTTTTTTGTAGCAGCTTCATTGTCAAGTACAGGTTGTGATAAATTTATTAAACGATGATTTTCCAAGTCAAATTCTCCGTACGCATTTATATTTAAATTTTTAGATGTGCGCGAACGTTTTATTGTTCGACCAAATTTGTCGATCGACATTTCATAACTAGATCAAAATAACTATGTGTTAAACTATTATATTTGCCTCTCGTAATTCTTCCACAATAGACATAATTTCATTATTATGACCCGTATGACCAGCTGATTTCGAAGCTAATAGTAAACGTAGTCTATCCACTAATTCGTTTAAGTTATCCCAATAAACATACTCACGTTTAAAATTTGTGTAATTCATTAAACCAAAACCTACTGATTGAGATTTACTTGTATATGGTGCACCTCCTGTTATGTATGGTTTTATTATGTGTAAATATTTATAATTTTGCGATCCTTTTATTGCACCATTAGAATCATAATTTCTACGATGAACATTTGTTTTTAATGCAATATCTAAGTAATTGTTTTCATCTTCTTTTTCGTAAGAAAGTGGTCTTTTTTTAAAAAGTAATTCATACAAACCATACGTTCCTTTATACCATTTATCACCGACTTTAATGTCATTGTGTTCTATTTCAATTGGTGAATTACCAATCATGAAACGGTCATGTTGATATCGAACTCCATACACGGTATCAGAATCTTTAGCAGTTGCAAAGTGAAACAAATATGAACCAGCTATATTACCAAATTGTTGTTCTAATTGTTCTAATTCATTTTCAGGATCTTCAATTGTAAGTTCAGTTTCTTCAGGCTCTGATTCAAAAACCTCCTCATCTTCCAAGAAAGATACTTCAGGTTTTGTTTTATTTAAATATTCATCTTCTAAGAAAGAATCTTCTGTTTTTGTTTTATCTAAATTTACATTCGGTTTTCTATAGTACTTTACAGGGAATTCATTTTTTTGTTTTTCTAATAGTTTTGCTCTAGGAGAATTTAATGTGTCACTATATTTTTTTAGCTTTTTTAGTATCACTGCGTCACTTGGTTTTATTTGTTTGACAATCTCTTTTAAAGGTTCAGTTACGGGTTTAAACGTTTCTTGCAACAATTCTTCAGTTGCTACTTTACCACGTTTTAAAGCCTTATATTTTTTACGTATTGTATTGCTAACTTCTATAATGTCTTTTAACGTTTTTTCCCCCTTAGTCATTATGTTAACTAATAGACACTCATTCTCATAATAAATAATTATTTACTGTTTCAAGCTTATAAATACAATTACAATTACAATAATTATTGTTATTAAAGGTGTAATTATATCACATAAAATTCTTAATCCATCCATTTAAAAAAATTGTCGAAGCCACAACGGTAACGCCCCTCGTGACTATCTTTGTCAATTACAACAAATCCGTACTTATCTTTCCAACAATGTGCACACAATTTTTTAAACGTTTCAAATGACATGTCTGTATTAACATGATCATTATATATATGTTTTAAATTCATTTCATCTTGTTTAAATAATATTATTAAATTCGCATTGTCTCGAATTAAATGCTTTGGAATTTTTGCATACGTTTGAGATAAATAGAATGAGTCAATTTTATTATGACGACCCATACTAAAATATTCTCGCATACAGTCTTGTTTGTCGCACACTACATCGTCAAATATAAACACTGAATTTAGTTTTGCATCTTTTGGTTTAACTATATCAATATTTTCATTGTACGGAAAATAACCCATACCATTTACACGTTGCAAACAATTTTCTAAAAATTTATATTTAGGCTGATGCAGAGATTTGGAATAAACATATACATTTGCATATTTTAACCCATTTTCATGCATTAGTAAACCTAAAATAACGTTTGTTTTTCCACAGTTTGATGGACCGCATACAATACAACGAATAGTATTTGGTAAAAGGGGGCTGTGTCTAACTAATTTTTTATTTTGTTTAATATCAAAATTTTGTACGTCTAACTTTTGTTTTTGTTTAATAAACTTCATTTTAATTACTGAAAAGATATAAATAATGACTGCGTATTTATATATTTATTAGTCGCATACATGTTGTTATACGGGCAGGGATTGCTAAATAAAACAATAAATTCTCTTCCGGTTGAACTACACATCCCCGGATATCAGTATTGTGGACCTGGAACAAAACTTAGTGAAAGATTGGCAAGAGGAGACACAGGTATCAATCCGCTGGATGAGGCTTGTAAAGAACATGATATATCGTATTCCAAACATAACAATTTAAAAGATAGACATCAAGCAGACTACATATTACAAGAAAAATCTTGGCAACGAGTTCGTGCAAAAGACGCGTCGTTCGGGGAAAAAACAGCGGCTTGGGCTGTAAGTAACGCAATGAAAGCAAAACGAAAATTTGGTATGGGGTCGTTTCATGAAACTATTAAAGATGCGCGCATAGCATTAAAAAAATCTAAAGTTAAAGATCCTAAAAAAGCTATTAAAATTGCTCTGAAAGCAGCAAAAATGTCTATGAAATATAGAAAACCTAAACTAACATCCCGTATAATACCAGTTCCAAAGACAGGTGGTATTTTGCCATTTTTAATACCACTATTTGCCGGTTTATCTGCAACTGGAGCTCTTGCTGGAGGTGCGGCTGGTATTGCTAAAGCGGTAAATAGTGCATCAGCTGCGAAAAAAAAATTAGTCGAAGCTGAAAGACATAATCGACAAATGGAGGCCATTGCATTAGGAAAACAGGGTAGTGGACTATATCTGCGACCATATAAGAAAGGATTGGGGCTTTTTTTAACATCAAAAAACTGCCAAAAAGGACGTTAAATGATTTAGAGTTAAAAAAATTTGCAAAAAATATTCCATACTTTCGAGGAGTCTACATGCGTAACGCCCTACCAAAAAAACCAAAAATAAATGAATGTGCAATTATAAATTTAGATGATAGAGATGGACCGGGAAGCCATTGGGTAGCGTTTGTAAAACGAGATCGAGAAGTAATATATTTTGATAGTTTTGGAAACTTACCACCACCGCAAGAACTTGTAAAATATTTTGGCCCCAATGTAAATCTCCAATATAATTATAAACAATATCAAAAATATAACACATATAATTGTGGTCATTTATGTATAAACTTTCTTATAAATACTATAAAATAAATAAAAATATTATCATTTACAAATATGTCTTTGACTATAACACTTACTGGTAATACGTCTGAGATAAGTACAGATTTTTTTCCTCCAATTGAGTTGGATGATGATTATTGTATTGGTCTAGTAGATTTTGAAACGTATCATTCGATACCAAATATTGACGTTTATAATAACAAATTTTATTATAATTAAAATAAAAAATTTGAAATACCAATTGGGTCTTATGAAATTGATGATATAAATAATTATATACGTGTAAAAGTGGGTGATGCAAATGCAGAATTTGTTTCAATAGGTAACGAAATTAAAAGGGAATCACGTGGACAAAAACAAAACTTTTTCACTTTACGCCCTAATAATAATACATTAAAATGTGAAATAAAAAGTACTCTTGAAATAGATTTTACACCTCATGATTGTATTGGGTCACTATTAGGTTTTTCAAAAAAAGTATTAAAACCTTCTCAACTACACGAATCAGATTTGCCAGTAAATATAACAAAAGTTAATTCTATATTAATTGAATGTAATATTGTGAATGGTGCATATAAGAACAATGAAATTATGCATACTGTATACAGTTTTCATCCGTCGTGCGCTCCTGGCTTTAAAATATCCGAAGTACCAACAAATGTTATTTATTTACCAGTCAACACTCGAACAATAAACAACATTACGCTAAGTCTTATAGATCAAGACGGTGATTTAGTTAATTTTCGAGGAGAACTAATTACAGTAAAATTACATTTGAAAAAATTATAATATGGGAATTGTATATAAAAGAGTATTAAATACGAATAAAAAACTCATTCCTCGTCAAACTTCAAAGAGGTTAACACCTGAAAATATAAACTTTTTAAAACAGCAGGGGTTCAAAATTAAAAATGAGCAATATTCTACAAATTAATTCAGCCATTGAGTACGATAATTCTATTTCACGAAAAGAATTACATACTTATCAACCATATATTGCTACAACTATTAATAATAGTGACGAAATTCGTATACAAATTCAACAACAAGATATATACACAAATCCCAGTGAAAGTTACTTATACATTGAGGGACAACTCAAAAAAACTGATGGTGCCGATCCCCCAGCAGATACAAGAATAATAAACAATGGTTTTGCAAGTTTATTCGAAGAAATAAGATATGCTCTAAATGGTACCGAAATTGAAAGAAATAAATTAGTTGGCATATGTAGTACTATGAAAGGATATGTTTCGTTAAATAGTGCAGAATATCAAGCGTTGGAAAATGCTGGTTGGGGGCTAAAATCTAATAAAATAGATTCACATGGTAACTTTAATGTTTGCATTCCTCTACGAACTTTACTCGGATTTGCTGAAGACTATAATAAAATTATTATAAACATTAAGCAAGACCTTATTTTAATACGTGCTCGCAATGATTTAAATGTCTACACGTCTTCCGCTGAATTAAAATTATCTTTAAATAAAATAAAATGGTGTGTTCCACATATTTTTGTCGATGATCAGCAACGATTAAAATTGCTAAAAGTGTTGGAAAATAATATTAATTTACCAATTGCATTTAGAAGTTGGGATTTGTATGAATACCCTTCTATACCTCAGTCAAGAAAAATTGTATGGCCTATTAAAACTTCAAATGCTCTTGAAAAACCGCGTTTTGTAATATAAATAATAATAATTTGGATTTCACAATTAATCAATATGCATTAGCATATCATATGTTTTGTCAATTACAAAATGCTCTTTATGGACGAGATAGTACTCCGTATTTGAAATTAGAAGAATTTAAAAACATTGCGCCGTTAATTGTAATTGACTGTAGTAACCAAAATGAGTCTATAAAATCTGCGTCGGTTGACATCAGAATTGAATTTGAATCTAGTGAAAATTTTCCCGCTAATACAGCTGCGTACTCTCTCATTATACACGATCGCATTGTTGAATATAACCCACTATCAGGGAACGTAAAAACACTAGTTTAAAATTTGACTCCGAGCAAGATGGAACTTATTGTTGATATACAAGGCTTTCAAGCTATTAACTATACTATAGTACCTAAAGAAATTGCTGTACTGTTAAGGGACGGTTCTAAATTACAACATTTTCTTATAAAACCTCCGTTCGCATGGGCTGATTTACCCCAACAAAATAAAAAAACTGCAATTTGGTTGTACCACAATCATCATGGACTGCGATGGAGCGATGGACACATTGATTATGGAGACATGTGCGATATTTTACGAAAAATATTGCAAACAGCTAATAAAATATATGTGAAAGGGGCAAATAAAAAAGAATTTTTGTTGTGGTATAATTTAAACAACTGTGAAATAATAAATTTAAAGGATTTTAATGAGTGTAAATCATTAAAAAATTGTTTATCTCTTCGTAGATGTTTTGAACATTGTGAACCATATGTATGTGCAATAAGCAATGTATACAAAATTAAAAATCTGTTAGACGTTAATAATGAAACTATGTATGATGATTTATAAATAATTTTTTTTTAAATAACCCACATTTTATATTATTATATTCTTTGCATTTATTTTCAAAATTTACATCATAAAGTATTTATTTTTATATAAATATATATATATATAAATTTTTTTCTCAATACATTTAACATTTCCATACAATTTTATTGCATTTTTCAACTCTTCTTATTTACGATTGTATATTTTTCTTCTATAACTACAAATTTATTTAACATTATAAAATTTAACATCTTCCTGTATAATTTCAGGATAATAGTGCATTAATTCATTTATACCTATTTTACAAAAGCTATTGTCTATATTTAATAACTTATTAATATTATAATATAAGTCTGCAAAAATGCTATTCTTATTACACTCTAGTGCTTTTTTTACAATATTATTATAATAATTATAAAAGTCTAAAGACTGTAACATCTGTATAGCGTTTTGTATGATACAATTTAAATGAATCAGTTCTTTATACGATTCTGCTCCCAAGCATATTTCATTAATATTATTTGCACTTTTTAACAAAATTACTGGCTTTTTATTAATAAAATAAAAATTTATATTATAATTATTTAACATTTCGTAATCAATATTATTCACACCATTAAAATAAGATAAAATTGTTGTATTTTGTTGCATAAATTGTATCCATTCTAATGAAGTAAAATTAATACCTGAGTATGAAAAATTATTTGTCAGTTTAACAGTTATTTGAAATTGATTTAGCGGATCAATTCCTACACTAATCCATTTTGTTAAACTACTATCTAATGGATACCTTAATTCGTTAAGTAGTTTATTTATTTTCCACGCTTTAGACGTCTGTACTTTCCTATTTACTAGACTGTTTGAAGATTTGGGAACAAGTTGGTTATTCGGTTCGAAAAATTCTGCTAACGTTTCATCCTCCACAACAGACATATGTTGTTGAGAAGTCACTTCTTCAGGCATCACTGGCTCAGCAGTTGACACTTGTTCATGTGTCATTCGTTTAGTTGATACTTCAACTGTACGAGGTTGAATTCGCTTTTTCGATGCATATGTTTCAATGGGATATTGCTTATTTTGGCGAACCATCTTTAAAAGAAATTATAAATAATTTAAAATAATTATGAAAATAAAAATGTTAACTTACTTCTTAATCGGATACAGACACGTTCAATAATGACAAACAAGTGACTGCAAGCTTTGTGATTTTTTCTTTTATATCTATTATCTACACTGATCAAATATACAATCTCAATTGTGTTATTGGGTTTTTTTTCGCAAACGATTTTTTCGTCTACGATTTCTCAAAATTTAATAAAGTAGTCATTTTTAAATTTCATATTTGAATGTTTATGTTACAAGCTGAATAGATTTTGAAAGAAATCTATTAACTGGAAGTGGTAGTTTTCTTGAAGACCTTTCAGTATTTTTGGTATATCTCGTAAATAATTGAGTTAGAATAAACTTTATTATTATAAAAAAAATGCTAAATAGTTTTAGATACAATTTGTATTTGGAAGATTATTCTATAATTTGGTACACTTTAAAAATTGTTCAATAGTGTAAACATTTAATTTTAAATTGTTCATATTCTTAAATTTAGGACTATTTTTCATTTTAATTGGAAATTTTATTTACTTATGCGATCAGAATATATTTTTGTGGGGTTAAAGCAGAAACTACTGCTCAGAGATAGCGAAACAGGAAAATCTATACATTGCTTCCAGTTATTGGTAAAAAATTATTAATGTTTACTTTCAAGTGTAGTATTTCACATAGAGCCCACCCCGAATCTCGCTCTTGGAATTCTTCAAGCTTCTTCAGAATTTTTTCAATTACATTCTTTTTATACCAGTCAACTATATCAGTACTTTTATCAATTATATTATTCATAGTGTTGAATGTTTTCATTTCAATTTTACCTGAAGAGGGTAAAATAAATTCCCCACTAAATATAACATTCACCTTTACAACCGAGGATTTTAGCGCATTTCTAATTTTACTTTTAAAAATATTTCTAGCTTATTCTAAAAATGTTTTAGGATCTTTATAGCCTGCCTTATTTATTATTGCACCCGTTCTAACTCGTTTGTTAAAAACTGACTTTATGTCTTGCCAGATTAAATTGTTTCGTTGTTTTAAACCCAAACCAGCACCTGTTTTGAAGTTTATACATTTTAATTTCTCACGATATACTTTTAAAACAGACAAATTTGCTTCTAATTTAAATAAATTTTCTGTTTTATTATATGTAGTTTTTTGTTGATTAATACATTTATTCATAATTAAAATTATTTGATTTATACGCTTTCGCCATGTTTCCACTTCGGTTATTGTTTTGATGAACGGTAATGCACTTCTTATATTTTTAATCACCTTATCACTTAAACTACTAACACTCTTACTCTTGTCACCCATGTTAATATAGAAGAAGCATGAAATAATTGTCAAAAATAACTAATTTTCATTATATACTCCAATACCGAAAATCATCAAAGTCGTCAATGTCGGAGTGTCCCAATGTGTGACTAATTTATAAATATTCAAAATGAAACATTTCCTGTAAAATTTGCGTTTAGAAGAAATGATACAATGTAGGAATGTCACAGCGTGTTTTAATATTGCGTAATGTTACACAACGAACGTGTTGATTCCTGTGCGTATGACGTAACAACGCTTTACGTCACGCCACTGTGCTGTGATGTTACGCAACGAACGTGTTGATTCCTGTGCGTATGACGCAACAACTCTTCACGTTACGCTACTGTGCTGTGATGTTACGCAACGAACGTGTTGATTCCTGTGCGTATGACGTAACAACGCTTCACGTTACGCTACTGTGCTACAACTGCCCCGCCGGGGGTGGTCAACCCCTACTTGCGCATGACGTAACAACGCTTCACGCTACTGCGCTGTACGCAACGCTTCACGTTACGCTACTGTGCTACAACTGACCCGCAACCCTTACCGATATGGGGGTGCGTTCGTGGGGTTCGAGATGACCTTGAGAATGTGTGGACGTCTACGTCTAGGCCGCGGCTGACCTTGAACTAGGTTATGTGAAGGTGCGCGCGTTCGAGATGACCTTGAGAATGCGTGGACGTCTACGTCTACGCCGTGGTCGACCTTGAACTAGGTTACGTGAAGGTGCGGGCAGTTGTAGCACAATGGTTGGTTGTGAGCCAGAACCCTCACTGTTACCCTACTAATTTTATCGTCATTTTTCATAAATCGCCGTTTCGCACGAAAGAAACATGAATTTATCAGTTTGAATAGTTGAAAACAGC
>CAWWDY010002432.1:0-52222 GCA_963942605.1 Poecilus cupreus
TAATATTGAAATTGTGTAAGTGTATTTTTTCTGGAATTCTATAATTCATTTTAACAATAATAATATTTTGTATTTGACAAATATTCAGCAATGGTAGCTGATTTGGGTAAAAATATACATATAGTTGGGCCGGTCCTTCATTTTTGCCTGGGCCGATATGATAGCACGTATCCGGCCCTGATATAGCTGTTTAATAAAACAAGTCATTGTTTGTTTTATTGATTGTCTATTAACGCCTTTAGATCGAAAACAATCAACAATTAAAAATTTTCTACTGGTATACGAAATAATAATAATAATAAAAAAAAACAATATCTTGTTTTATTCAGCAGCCTGCCTGCAGTTTTATTTTCCACATCATAAATGTTAATTTATACCTCAATTTTAATTGTAGGTATAAGAACATGTCACTTCGTTGAACTATCCATACAAAAACTAGCCCTTCCGGTTTAATAAAATAGAACTTTAATTTCCCTTGCCATATCCCACTAATAACTTAATTTTACCAATCGTACAATTACGTAGGTACACCTCCTTGCTGTATAAGTCTGTGTATTTATTATTTCTCTAAAATTTTTAGATATACAATACAGCAATACAGATATTTACAATTATTATATTTACATTTATATTAGTAAAATGATATTATTTTGGTTTACTGCTACAACAATCTAAATAAATTATTTGGTTTTTTTTTTGAGTAGCCAGCAAAAATGTTTGTTGCTTTAAAAAACTCATGTACCTGTTTATTTTGCGCATTCCTTCCCATGTTATTCTCGACAAAAATGCATCAAATAAATGTTGTAGAGCATAAAATACTGTATGTTAATAAGTAAACAAAATTAATTTAATGTGGGTTGTAAGTGTAGGAATTAAATATGAAAATTTACAAAATTGTTAATAATTAATAGTGTTCGCCATAGAATAAAACAAAATGACAATCAAATGTGTAATGTTTTCCTATCAAATATTTTGATTTTATTTTAGAAAGCAAACTAAACCCTTAAAAATATCAAAATATTTGACAAGCAAAATATTGCACAATTGTTTGTTTTAGTTTTATTCCATGGCTAACACTATAAATTAGTAATTTGGTTAATTTTCATATTTAATTTCTGTAGTTATCAAATGAATTTACATGCAGAATTTTGAACACTAGAATTTTTACGTGGAACATTTTTGTGTCGAGTATGTTTAGCCCGGTATTTGCGTCATCTTGGACAATTTGTGTAATTCTGAAAGGAACTAAGGGACTCAGTTTCAAAATTGGCCTTTTCTAAGCTAAGAGATACATACATAAAAATATTGAATTATCAAAAGTAATAGAAAAATTAAATTCTAAAAAATTATTAAAATCCTCTATTTCTCTGATTCTTCAGGTGGTTATTCTAAATCTCCCTCGCATATCTCTACAATAACTCCTTCGGGTACATGTTTTTGAAGAACATGAAATTTAAAAATACTTATTTGTTTTAATTTTTTAATTAAATAATTTCTAAGAAAAGTGAACACTTTATAGTAAATTAGCTCATCGTTTTGAGCCCAGTCATTACTGAAATGCTTAATCTAATCAGTAACTTCTACGTCTACGATGTAATTAACTTCGCCATTTAAGATTTCGCTGTAGTTTTTGGATTTTTCATTCTCTTTGCTGGAGCAAACTGACAGGTATATTTGTACAAAAAATTTTTTGTGATAAATTTTTTCATAAAAACAAAATCAATAAATATTCACTGTGACAACTTTTCTCTAATTTGGCTGCAGTTGCTCCTCTTATAGTTCTTGTTATCCCAGTGGTGAACCTCGAAATTGAAACACACTGTATATCATCAAGCTTTTTACCCATTTCCGGTGAAGCCTTCTGCTGTTCAGATCTCAGTAATGATATATTTTTACGAGTGAAGTGCAGTTTGCAACCGTCAATGCACTTTCTAGAATAATGAGAGTGAATTACAGTGGTAAAGTTAAAATGACAAGAAGAAAAATATATTAAAAGCACAGGCAACGGCTTAGCAGGTAGCGTTAAAACCGGTTTATTCGATAACACGATGCTGCCCGCGGTCAGTAGTTGGATGGGTGACCACTTCGTGAAAACCAATACCAGCGAATATAGCGTGCTGTTGTCGCACCACTGAAAACGAGGTTCCGAGACGGCATATAATCTCAGCAGTTGAGACCGCATAATAAAAAATAATAATTTTTAAATATATTAAAAGCAATATTAGAACAGATATCGTGTCTATCTCAAAGGTGTATACTGGGTGTCTCATTTTAATTTACCACCTGAAATATCTGTAGACCTACGCTTCGAATCGAAAAATGTCCCAGGTAAAAGTTTAATGATTTGGAAGGGGACATGTAATTATGTAAAAAATTCGGCCCCCCTACCTCCATGGGTGGCTGGGGTGGGGGTAACTTTGAAAAATTAAATAGGACCCCTTATTTTTTATTGTAGATTCGGACAAAGCATAAGAAAATAAGTAAGTTTTATCTAAAAAAAAAAAAATTATTACTGTGTAGATGGCGCTGCATTTAATAAAATTTGTTTTATTGAAAATTAAACTTATTATTTTGAATTCAAAACAATGTGTCTAATAGAAGTATTTATTGTTTTGAACCAGTGTTTGTAAGTTATCCTAAAACGAAGTGCATCATAAAACAGTTCCTTAAAAAGGGATGATTACCCGCCAAATGAAATAATTGAAATACATAATAAAACGAATTTTATTGATTGCAGCGTCATCTGTCATAGTAATAAAAAACTTTTTTTTAGATAAAACTAACTTATTTTTTACGTTTGTCCGAATCCACAAGAAAAAATAAGGGGTCCCACTTAATTTTTCATAGTTACCCCCTCTCCAGCCACCCCTGGGGGTACGGGGGTTGAATTTTTTACATAATTACCTATCCCCCTCCAAATCAATAAACTTTTACCTGGGACATTTTTCGATTTGAAACGTAGATCTACAGATATTTCAGGTGGTAAATTAAAATGAGACACCCAGTATAGGAGATTGACATGGGAAATCAGTTTTTTGCGTGCTGTTGCTCGGTGTTCTACCGAACAATAAAGATTGTGATATCAATCGAAAGATATCATTTTTCTGAATAAAACGATGTAAAATACATTACAATTTAGTTGTAATTTGGTTCCGTAAATTAATTTTTAAACGTCAAATAAATAGCTTGAAATAAATCAAAACAAATCACTCATAGGTGTCTGCATTTATTTTCGATGAAAATAAAACAAATGAGAATTTTCAAAACTTTATAATGATACATATCAAGCACAAGACATAGGATTTTGAAATGTTTGTCGCCGATTATGACAAATTGGTTTATTAGCTTCTTTATGTATCTTTACTTTAACGTCTTTTATAATATCGTAATTTATTCGGGTTCTAAGTATAATGGTTTTTGTTTATAGCGTGTGTCTGTCTTGAAAGTGTACATAGAAGATTAACATGGGAAATAAGTTTTTTGCGTACTGTTGCTCGGTTTTCTACCAGATGATTGTAGTACCAATCGAAACATATAATTTTTCTGAATCAAACGATGTAACATACATTACAATTTAGTAGTAATTTAGCTCAGTAAATCAATTTATTTGAAACTAATTTTGGTTCTTATAAATGCTTATGCACCATGTCTATATTACTGATTTAGCGTATTTTCCTTCAAAATAATTTCAAGAATTCCACGGTTTGTTTAACTTTTTACAAGTTTGAGCAAAATGCTTACGAGCGAGCACCCGCATTATTTCTACCCTAGCGATTACGGACAGATTAACAGTAAAAAGTAGAATGGATATAGACGCAATCTGTGGGTCCACACAAACATACGAAATTACATAAGGGTGTAAGCGTTTTTTGCTTCTTTGTAGGGCTATGTATTTTGTTCCATCCGAAGCAGTGAAATCGCGCATTGTGTTTGTGCGGGATAAAAACGAACATAAAGTTTCCCCAGTGATCATTATAAACAATAGAAATTTTATATAATTATATAAATTTTACAGCATATTTTAAATATAAATTAATCAGGACTTTGTATTTACAAAAATTTCGCAAATATTTAACTTTATTTTAATTTTAAATTTAACTAACATAGTCTGCTCCAGTTCTCTAGTTCATGGAAAATGATGCGTGTCACGAAGATTTATAAATTTAGACTTGCAACGAATAGTGTATTCGGCCATAAGCCGAATACCGAATATTCGGCGGATTCCTTGGGCGAATAGCCGAATATTCAGCGAATAGTATTCGGCTGTTTTGCCGCCAATTCTTAGTGCGATCTGTAACAGCACCCTTCCCTATATATCTGCCTAGTTGCTACTACAATACTATATTATACATATTATCTCAGTATAAATATGTGTTTTTTATTTTTATTATTTTATTTCAGGCAAAAATTACTGATTAAGATACCCAAAATTTCCACTTTTCTCAATTTTGTAAACTATTCGGCATCGGCCGAATAATGCATTACTATTCGGTAATCGGCCGAATAGTAAAAATATAGCCAAATAGGCCGAATACCGAATAGTTGCCGAATATTCGTTACAAGCCTATTTATAATGCGATTGGCAATTAACAATTATTTGTATACATGGTGATGTCGGCTCTAAATTTTCAGAATTATAAACAAGTCACACTATAGGAGCGAATGATCAACCGGAAATCTAATAATTATCAAAAGCTAAAATACCATGGCGAAACAAAGGGACAAAACATCGAAAGAAGAGAGATGGAGATAACTTTTCGACACAACAGAGGAACAATTATTAGGATTGGGAAAACAGAAATAAATAATGACCGTAAAAGTCGACTACATGAGTTAAGTACGCTAAATAAATATTCTAAACATGAATTTAAATTAATTCTTAATTTATTCTAATTTATTCTACCTACAAGCTAGCGTCAAAGCAATAAACTATTTTTAATGAATTACTGTCAACAGAATTAACAGATACAAAATATCAAGAAAATTAAATTCAAAGAATAAAAATTACGCCAAATATAACATGTGTCAAGTGCAAACAATAAACAACATTTAGATATATGTAGGTAAACATATAAGAATTTCGAGTGGTGACCACACAAGTTATCTCTTATATCTAATCATAATTTTCTTTCATTTGTTTATGTTAAGTTACATTATATTAAATTAATACTGAATGGAAAACTTTCACATTGCTATATAATATTTTTTTCATATTATAATTAAATTTTTACAATTCATTTCAAAATGTTTAAGACCTAATTTCAGACATTCTGTATTATTATTTTAGTATAGTTGAAAATACATGATACTTGTATAATAAATAATAATTATATGTGGTGACAAAAAAGTAATATTATAATACTTAGCCTGTCTTTATTATACAGTGGAATATTGGTAATGCAGAACATCTGGTTCCTTGGTACTGTATCGCTGGCTGAAAAATTAGAAAAATTGCAATAAAAATTACAGCCTTATATATTATTATCATAGCTAATAATAGTTTTTCGGATTTTTGAATCTCATCTCGTCTGGGCGAGACAAGACAAAGAATCTTTTTCAACTCAAACACTTAAAAAGTGTGATAATATATTCATTTTATTTTAATAATTATTTTTTACAGGGATTTATTTTAATAAATAAACTTTATCTACGATAGTGTGTAAAATTGATGTTTAACTGTTAGTTTCAAGTTTGTAAAACGGTTGTTTAGTAACACAATCTCATTAGTCACGGGCAGTCACGGGTTGCCAAGTAACGAGTGATTAAAATTTTTAACCACGCCAAATTTGCAAAAATTTTGTTATCATGGCAAACTTCTCATTTAATATTGTGATCCTACTTCATAAATAAAAATATGTTTTTATATTTTTTAGGGTTTTTCATTATATCGTAGATAAAATTTTGTACGATACACATATGTAAAGCGTCTTTAGTCACTCAGGGGTCTTAAAACACAAGCGACTAAAAACTAGCTTTACGTACTTGTATCGTAAATAACTATAAAATTAGCAAAAGATACATTTACAAAACTGGTGTTACGTTACAGAGAAATGCGTGAATATTAGAAAGAGATCAAACATGGACACAATCTAATATTACCATGTGCAATTTGGAACACTTCCCATTTGCAAAATAAGCAACTTGGAAACAATAACAACTGAAAAACAAATTACCGTTGATATTCATTTTTATGTCAGTCAGTCATTTAAACGCCAAAATACATATAATAAATTAGAGTTAATTTCAAAATTATTTATACTTTCAGAATGGAGAGTGTAGAACAACGAAAATACAATTCATATGCCACGTGACATATTTTCAGCCAATCAACATTGAGAATCTCCTTAGTTACATGTGTACCACAGCGATAATATTATACAATAGTTATTTGTGTATTAAGGGTGTAAATTTTTGCATTGTAGCACGAGCATAAAGCTTGAAACTCGAAGCGCAGCTGAGAGCTTCAATTATACGAGAGCAGCAATGCCATTTTGCACCCGTAATACACACAATATTTTTCCTGCAACTTTCTTAATATTCAAATAAAAGAAATTAATAACATAAATATATAAAATTATTCTAGTTTTCATACTAGCATATTGATACATTTTGATGTTACTAAGCAACAAAAATACTCACCACGTAACTGTCAACATTAACATAGAAAACTAAATTCTGGTATAGCTTCAGCAAGTAAATGATCGGGCATTAATAAATATTAACTATTACTCCTATAATAACTGTACCTTACCTTAAATATAAATATATAATTAACTTTTAAACGTAACGTTACATTAAATAAGTTTTATCTTACCAATTGTATAATTTTTCTTAGGTTAAGGTTAGAAATTATAAATTTAATTTATATTTAATCTTTTATTTATCGGATATGTCAATCTTCCTTTAAATTCTATTATGACGTTTTTGTTCTTAATTAGTTGCAAGTTTATGTTCAATACATTAAAAAAAAATTCAAAAATTATCAACAAACTGATTCATTTACCACGTTGGACGCGTTCAGTCAGTTGCAAAGATGCAACGATGCAAGCGCTGTGCGTCTGCGCATGTTTAATTTCCAAACAATTATTGTATTACATTTCAAAGATACGTGCTTTTATTCAATATCCTTACAGTGCGGAAAAGAGTTAGCCCATGTGCGCAAAATACTTTTTTTCACGTAGCCTGGGAAACGCAAGTGTTGTTTAGAAATAGCCAAGATATAGCATATTTTACGTAATAAAAACAATGAAAAAATGTCAATTTTTTGCCACTTGTAGGAAAATGAAATTATCACCTTGTTTTACTGCGTTGCTAAGGAAAATTTTTGACAGCTACGGACTCGAGAAATCTGTAGCGCCGGTTCTACTCGAAAATATCATCGATAATAATCATATCACTTGTTATATTACCTGCGATTACGTCTGTGGGTGTCACATAATTTTCAAATGTCATATTTTGAATGTGAACGTTTAAATTACGAGCTGATTAGATTTGAGTGGCAACAATCCATGAACCAGAAATAAAAGTTTACTTGTAGGATTGTCAGGTTTTTTAGTTTGTCTCAGTAAATAAGTGCACCGAGTCGTTTTTGTCTTCCCTTTTTACCGTCGCCCTCGAGCAGCGAAAATTCGTTCTACAATTAAAAGGAAACGTAGAAAACGCAATTAATCTAAAAATGACCATTTTTCAATACTTCAATCAAAATTAGGTTATGAAGCGATAGGGGTAGCGTGCTGGAAGTTGGATATCTTTAAAGTATGAGCAAAAAGGAATAAAATTCAGTCATGAAACGTACTTTATAAATTTTATTGCGATGCGGCCCCTATTTCGTGTACTTACTGGATTAAAATATATTATGAAATATATAAAAAAAAAAGCAAGTTACATTTTATATTGCAAATATTTTTGCTCACCGCATTCATTTGAAACTTTTTTAAAAAGCTGATTCTATTTTTGAAAAAAAAAACTACTTTGTACAAGAAAGTAAAAATGCAAGGCAATGAAAAATACAATCTATTCATCACATACCCGCGAGAAATGTGGTTTTTATGACAGATTAAAAACAACACTAGACAGGGCCGGCCTTAACCATCCGGGTGCCCTTTGTTATCTAATAATACGTATAATGTATAATGGAATGGGGTGAATAGCTCCATGGTAACACATCGGACTGTGAATCGTGAGATCCTCAGTTCAAATCCCACAGGCGACAGTTTCCAATTTATATTTACCCCTGTGGTTCCTCCTCCAGTAACATCTTTGGGAGTTATTACTTGACAGCTGGTAACAGCATTTCATACGCAAAAATATATCACTTACCGAGATCTACGTAAGTAGAGTACCTCACCCATAATGGGTAAAAGGCGTGAAGATATTTTTTTGGAATAATGTTAAGAAAAAATTAATTTTAAATTTCCGATTATCAGAACAAGCAAGGTTTTTTTAATAATTTCTTTCTTTTCTGTCATGATTTAATATTTCGCAAATTATTGCGTAGGCACTGATATATTTTGCGACCACAATATTACATCTATAATAAATAAAGAAAATATTTGCAGACGTAACTAAAAAAAACTTGAATTAAACGATAAAAATTTTGTTCGCATTTGCCGCAAAACTAAAATATTGTCACGATTAGTCACTATACAATATGATTTTTTAAAAGTAATAAAATACCCTATTTAGTTAAGTCTAAAATCTGATATTACGATAATATTCACCAAGTATTGAATCGTTTTTTAGAAAGAAGTGTTATGAAATGAACTATTATTTAGTTTCAATCGTCCGTTAATAACTTCTGAACTACCATGTTCACATCATTACATCAAAAATATTTGTTGGTACTTCTCATCAAATCATTCCGCAAGAGGTGCTCTTAATCATTCAATCTGAGATTCCCCGCAGGAACGGTAGGTTTTTATTGTTTCAGTAGGTACGAGATGGCGCTATCAAAAGAGTTTATATTTATAAGAAGATTATGACATAGTTATAACCCCAACCCAAAGGAGATGCGCAACTTTTGTGTGGTCTCTGGAATTAAAATAAAGACGCATCTTACCTCAACATAATATATATTCAGTTAAAACATTATATTATTTTTAAAAAATGTCTGTTACTGTAAATGTATTTAAAAGATGCCTGTTTTTAATAATGAGCCATACTCGAGAAGTAAATAAAATAATACAGAGTAAGCAACACAGAAAAAGCATTAACGCGCTTCGATTTTAAGTTTCTCTCACTAAGTGAATCTACAATAAAGACTGTGGATTACCATTTAAGATTAAGAAGAGGCCCTCTTCCCTCCCAGGGGGTGAGTAGGGGAACTAACATTTAGTGCCGTCCAATAGAAAATTTAAAAATATTTTGGGCGTATTTTTTGTTTTTCAACCCGTTTTGTTTTTTACGAGATATTCGGGGAATATCCTTGTCACGCTCATAATGATTCTATTCAAATATATTGAATTTTTTGTTTAACTTTATGTATCACCAACGTTCTATCTGCTTCAGTTCATATAGTGCTTTGTTTATCAAAAGTACCTTCTCCTAAAAATTTTTCTGGAGTCCCTGTTCATGTTTATTTAGTATTTCATTCAATTTTTCTGTAATGGCCATAAACAATTGAGCAGAAAATATTCATTGGGAAAACTTTATGTATCTGCCCTCTACAATGAGTATATGGTCTGAAACCGACTGTAGGTGGGTGGTTCGTTCTCTTTGACTCGCAGAATATTTACCGATAACCTGCGGGAGCCCGAGCTGAGTTCGTGAGCCGCAAGCCAGCCCCGTTCCACAGCGCTTTCGTACTCGTAAAAGTTTGCGGAGACACGCGCGCTGCAAAGCAGCCTTCCCATTCTCATGTGACCACTCGTGTGTGCACACGTACTTCATAAATACCTAACTATAAGTTTTAATTGTGATGTAAACTAACACATACAAATATGAATTGAATCTAATTGAATTTGAATAAAGTACAATTTAGTAATGTATCCGTATATTTATAGAATATTTAAAGTGTATTAGAATTGTAATCATTTTCTAAGCTTACTTTGCATTATCTTATATTTGAAATTCATTTACAGGCTATAAAATAAATAAGTACATTAAATTAAACCAATGAGAGAACTCGTAGAGAACAACAATATTGTTTTTCTAAATCCATTTTTTTTATAGATTTCCTACTATCTTATATCCATGGCAATAACAGTAAAGAAGTAATTGATGTAGACAAATGTCACTTGTCAATTTTTTTTTTAATTTGTTCATATATTCACCTGCAGTACGTAAACAGCACGACAACGATCTGCCACTGTAATGGTTGCTGCGTAACATTGCTCAGGAGATATGATAAAACTTTAATAATTTTTCTGTTAAGTGTGTCTAAATTATTTATCAATTCATCATAAACTCTTATTTTTATGACACCCCAAATAAAAGATACAAAAGTATTAGATCGTGCGAACGTGCTGGCCGCAGAAAGGTTCTCCCGCGACCAGTCTACAGTTATGAATAGTGTAAATCAACCCACTCCCTCGGTCGTCTTCCATAATGTGGAGGGCAGCCATCCACATGCACCCAAGAAGTTCTTCTTTCTGCTAGGTAACTTCTTCCATTAATCATCAAATCATTATTTAGGAAATTGTAGAGCCTCCCCTAAAATGCAGGTAGGCTACTGAATATAAAGATTTGCAATAATTTTACTAGTATTTAAACAAATACAACATAAAGAATTATAATATAATAATAAGATTGATCTCCAGTTGCACCACGCTCAATTGAACGTTAAAAGTTCCTTAAAGTTCTAAGTAATCCTTAAATACAAAAATTTACTTGCACCAGTTAAATTTCAACACTTAAATTGACAAAAGTAATCCTTTGTTATTGTTGTGTATTTAATTAAATAACACTGTTGATTTGTTATAATAATTTTATTAATTATAATCAGTTACAAGATTGTGCTGACTGTCTCACTGTCAGTAACATAGATCACACAACAACTCTCTATATCAAGTAGGTAGCACCATCTACATTACAACATCTCGCTTCTCTTTATTATTGTTCCACTTCTCGTTGTTTTCTGTGTACATTTTCACTGCTATTCTTTACTACTCGGTTCCGGTCTTACATTAACTCTGTTCTCTTTAATTTCTTGTTCCATTTTGTCTATCATTTGATTTTCTACACTACCCTGCTTTGCTTTCGATTCTGTTCTTTACCTCTGCCAAAGTTACTAATTTCGTCATCTAACAGCACACTGAAATCTACAATCTTCTCGAAGTTGTCAAGTTTAAACTTTCGCAAGAATCGTCTATTCCACATTACTACGCGACCTATTTCATTCATTTGCAATTTATATGATCTTAGCCTATCTTTATCCATCCTTACTATCGCAAAAGGTTCCTTATACCATTATCCTAAGCAAATTCAAATAAATTCAAATATTTCAAGTATCTCGCATTTTTATCATAGTTTGTCTTTTGTTTAATCTTAATTTTATTACAATACTTTGACCAGTTACCGTATTTAACTTTTTTTAAATCGTACATCTACAACTGGAAACTTACCTTTTATTTTTCGATTATATGATAATTCCGAAAGATTTCCTTGCTTCAGAGGTGTTGCTCTGTACTCTAACAATACTACCTATAAATCTTTATTTTCGTTCAACGTTTTTTTAAATAATTTTTTTAACGTTTGCACTTTTCTTCCATTAAACCCATTAGATTGAGGATAACTTGCTGAACTTGCCCTATGTATTCTCTCCCACTCATTCATAAATTTGAAAATTTTTCCCTTGAAAATGGTGGTCCATTATCGCTATACAAAATATCTGGCTTCCCATGCCTGGCAAATATTGACTTCAAGTATTACAGTTTCACTAATTTCAGGAAATTTGTAGTAAACATCTTCCACCAATATATATTGCTTTCCTTAAAAACTAAACAAATCTCCTGGCACTATCTGCCATGACCTGGTTGGCACTTTTATTGGTATCAACGTCTCTTTTTGGTTTTTATTTTGGTATGTAATAAAAGTTGAGCAGATCAAAATTTTATCCTTATTAATAAGTGTCCATAAAATTGTTTTATTCGCCCTTGCAATTGTTTTCTCTAACACAATATGATGGTAATGTAACTGATTTAACGTTTCTTTTCTAATTGATCTTGGTATTACAACTCTTGTCCTTTTCGTAACTACACCTTTGGCAACAGTGAGTTTCCCTATATATTGCCAGTACGGGCTGACTTCATATACTGTTTTATTATCTGAGAAATCTATAACGCCCGAATGGAGTGGCAAATGTCGTTAAGTTCGAAGAATTATCAGTTAACTCTATCTGATAAAAACAAATATCCGCGTCAAGAGTCGTGAAAATTTTCGAGTCTTTCATTTTAATAGTAATCTCTTCAAATGTTGGCAAATGATAATGTTCAAGAAGATAAATCTTGTGGATCCAAACACTAAGTTTGGTTTTTTCACAATCAACACCGGATTTACGAATTCCGTTGGATCCGTGATTTTTGCAATTATTCCTTCTTTCTCTATCCGATTTTATTCTGTCTTCAACTCTTTTCTAATGCGAAACGGGACTTTTATACACGGCATTACAACTGGCGTATAGTTCTCTATCAATTTAATCTCACATTGTTTTGTTTTAATCTTACCTACTCCACTAAATAAATCCATCATATTTTGCCTTTATAATATCTTTCATATCGATTTCGTCTATCTGAAACTGAGTAAACTTTACTAAATTCAAGTCTTGCATCACTTTGATCTCTAGATTTGGTGCACTATGTTTCTTTGTATCTATAATTTCAAAGTTTAATTTATGCTTAGAATTATGAACTTTTACATTTAAATCGCTCGTATCTACTACATTCAATTGTGCACCATCATCACTTTAATCATTTTATCTGGACTATTTGTCTTATCCTCTACATGTAAAGATTTAATCAATTTAGCTGGAATGACGTTAATTTGAGTACTAGAATCTAGTTTAAAATCTACAGTCTTACTAACATCTAATAATTTGACCTTAAAGTTCCAACTGATTTTTTAACTCATTTACCTTTAAACCAATAATGACAAAACTACTTTCACTATCTGTATCGTCTGTGAATTTGGGATTAGAATTTTTATTTTCTAGCGAAGTGATTCTGTTTCTTACAATTCATACATGTTTTTCCTATCGCCGGACACTTGAAGTTGTGCTGTCCTTCGCATCTAGAACATATTCCTTGGTTGCCGCCTTTTCTCAATATCGTTGTCCACTTCCCTGGCCGCTGATTGAAGTTCTGCTTTTCGCCCGCAGTTGCCTCTAGCTGATGTTTTAGCCGCCATTTTGTCTTGACCTTCTGCTTCTGTGTCCCACACTTTTGATGTGTCTTTATCTCGTTCATCTGGGTTCTCTTTTTTTGTTAGCATCTTCATGTGCTGCTCCATCAACTCCACGACTCTATATATTTCAATGGCTCTGTCCATGTCGAGATATGACTTTCTTAGTAATCTGTCTTTTACTTTCATGCTTCTAATTCCACACACGATACGGTCTTTAATCAGCCCATTTTTAAGATCACCATATTCACACCCGGTCACTATCTTCTTCAACTCAGCTAAAAACGAATCAAATATTTAGTTTTGCTTTCGTATTAAACCTGTAGCGTTCTATGCTGGTGTTATTTTTTGGAAAAAAATACGCCTCTAACTTTTCGATAATGACCTCTTTCTTCTTTTCTTCTGCGTCGGTTATATCCAATGTCACGAGCCTCTTCACCAAGAATGTGCAGAAACACAGCAGCTTGTACTTCTGCCGTTTTTGATGCACACCCACTTCGATCATGTACAGATCCATATTTTGCTTGAATTTCTTCCAATTAATTGCTAGATTGCTGTCCATGGACATCTCTTTTGTAGGTTTGAGGCTATCCATGCTGTATGTTTATTTTGTGACAATATCGATCTTTTTTGATAACTTCCTACCGAACGCTTTGCCGTGGCGTATAATATACTTATTATTTTGATTTTTCTGGCTCCGTCATGTTGTGTATTTAATTATACTGATGATTTGTGAAAATACTTTTATTAATTATAATCAATTACAAGATTTACATTAAATTATTATTATCCGGCTCGTCAATGGTTTCTTCGTGTCTACTTATATTTACAGATTTAATATATTGTTCAAGCACTTCGTCAATGTTAGCTTCTTCACATAAAAATTCTCATTCATAGAGTCATCATTCCATGATTTTTCACTTTATGGAAAGAATGTAAATATGTTTCGTGCAAATAACTAAATGGGCAACCTTCGCGGCGATAACTTCTAATGGATCTTAAAAATTTACACGCAAGTTTTGGATATCATGACGAGGGGAGAACGGTTCGTTCAGCCTGGTTGTAATGCGCGTTCTCTATTTTATTATTCAATGCTAGTTTAAACGTGTAGTCAGTGCAACCTACAACACATCCCGGCTGCATTCCCCTTATTCTACTTCAGGACTATGCGGCGTCTAATTTATATTAGGTCATTGGTGTAAACCGTACCTCCTCACGAAAGGAAACGCGTTGTAGCAGATTTTTTAGTTCAGTTATACACGTATGTTAGGTTTCATTCTATCAGAATATAGTGTTACAACAATCTTTATAAAAGTTTTGAATATATAAATAAACATTAATTCTTGGTTCGAATCAATCCGAACACCTAAGTGCTGCTTTGTTAAATATTCTTCAGAGTTCAGTAATAGTTATTTGTTAAATTAGAAAGGAAAGCGCTTCTTTTCCTACTTAAGTTCGAGTGGAAAAAGCTTTTTCGTCTCCAGTTTAGACACAATAAGTTTCTAAAAACGATTGCTCGGACCTTAAATTCACATTCACGACATAATACACAATTGACAGGTCAAATGTTAGGTTATTAGACGGAAGGTAGTGTAAGTAAGTTGTAAATTTTTGATTTAATCTAGAAAAAGAAAAATATAAAACATAATTGTAAGTATGTACCTATATCACTAAAATAAGGATTTTCAATAAAATTTGTCATTTATTTATAATTTTTACAATATATTTTTTGTAAATAATATTCATTTTGGTAATACCTAAATTTCCGTCTCTAGAGAGGAAAAACACATTTTCCTCACTTTTTCGGGAAAAGAAAGGTGGTGTTTCCTGGTATGTCGTGAAAAACACTTTTGCGCCATTATTTTAATGAATAATATTAGTGATTGTATATTATTTTTGGTTCATGTAAATATGTGAAATATATTATAAGGATTTAATTTAATTATATAAACATATTATATTCTTCTTTGTATTATATTAGCTTCTGCTAAATAAATAAAGATTATTATTATTATTATTAATAGGACATGTTCATTATTTGGATAATATGTTATTTTTATTAAATTAAACAAAAGTAATTGTACGAAATAGAATACAAAGTGTATTAATATGATGATGACTCTTTATTTAATGTAGGAAAAAATAACAATTATAGATTGAATTATTATATACTGGATGAGTTTTTTAAAGTAACCATCAGTTTTGCTGTCTAACTAATATCCTAATTATTGCTCAGGCAGCTAACGGTTTTTATAATATTTGATGAAATGATGACCAAACTTATTGTACGAGTAAGCAATCTGCAAACAAATCAATGTACATGTGTATTGAAAGTTGACCTAAACGAAATTGGTTGCAATAACGTCCTCTTTGAATAATACGGAAATGATGTTACATATACTCTTGTAGGAATACAGAACTAACAAATAAAGACATGATTTTTAAAGTAAAGTACAGCTATATGTAAATATACCTATCTCTCACGATTACAAGTATGAGTACGAGTTTGTATTAAAAATTGTAGATGCATTTGTTAAAGTGCGAATTAAATAACGATGCAATAAATACTATTAAAATCGTGACAGTTTGTGTGAGAAATCGCTGAAAATATGCCCATTATGCATGAAAACTTCTGTTTTAAATAAATTCCTGAAGTCAGGTTTATTGCCTCAAATTTAATAATGCACCTAGTGTGCAGCAAATCATCAACGGTGTTTTAAACTAAACTTGCATATTACAAAATTATTGATTTATTAAGAGTTTAGAAGGCTCTAATTATTGTATTATTCATTCGTTATGTCAAATTTAAATCTTACCTGTTAAAAGTAAGTAATTTTGTCCACATAAAAAGCCCGACACTAGTTTTATCATCTCTCATAGTTTTATTTTCTTTTTAAGCTAAAATTCTAGCTGAATAATCGATTTAAAGATTTTCTGCTTAATGTCAAATAACTTCAAAATTTTGTTACAACAGTAGCTAGCCTAGCTATGGTTGCTACAACAACGATTCTTACATTTGTCTATGTTGATAAGCAAACAATCTTTTGTATTTGTCAGATGCAAACATTCTACTTATTTTATAATTTTAAAACAAATATGTTCTGAAGAAGAAATTTTGTGGATAAAGTATAATATTATAATCGCATGTATTGACTATTACTGATTCGAATGAGTAATAGCATACATTACATGTTTATTGAATAATATACTATTATTTCATATTTTATAATTTTTAATTTTAATTTTAATACTTCTAGGTAAGAATTTTGTTATTTAATTTATATTGTTCGACAATAAATGATTTATATTTTGTAGCTGATGTTGACTTATATGAAAGTTAAAACAATCGAATAAAAATATTTTATACATTATATATATATAAATTATTTTATTGCTTCTTCTATTACACTTTTTAAAAAGATTTTTATTTCCTTTACAAATAATAATGGATTACAATATGTACTTTATTGTTCCAAGACTAACATCAGACTAAAATTATAAAATACAATTCCAGCTCTAAGTAAAATATAATATGATGCGTCAGGAGATAGCTGACGCTCCTGAGAAGCAGCTGAGGTCAGGGGTTCTCACCATGTAACACCTCCCTCCTTAAGCAGAAACTCTAGGGTGGAACAACTTGAGTTTCGTCAACTACCCTTGGGTTTCCTTGAACTTTCTGTAACATTTTATTTTTGGTTAGTTTTACAATAAAATGTAATATTATTATAGCCGTGAAGATGGCGATATAAATGGTCAATCCTCTTGAATAATGGATCTGTAGATCGATTGGATCTGCGGGGACTTCTTGAGTTTCTTGAAGTTGAATTTGGTGTAGCTTGTCGAGTGATAATTTATCCAATTTTAATTCTTCAACTTGTGCTACGGTTGAGTTTCGCATCTCAATTTTTTCCAGTTTTAGTGGGTGACCTGGTATTATCTTCATTTTGTTGGAGTAGACATAAAAGGGGGTTTTGAATCCGCAAGTTGGTGGAACAACGAACAGATATGTTCCTTGTAAGGAAGCAATAGTGTTTTGCTTGCACATTGTTTGTACCTTCTGATGTTTAGGAAATATTCCAATGTAGTGTGCTTCATTGATTTTCAGAATGATTTCTTGATTCATTGTTACTGGTATGTGTTGACAATTATTTGCTGTAACTTCAGATGACAAAATTGAAATTAAACAGTCTTTTTCTTTCTGTAGTGGTAAGAGACTTGTGCTTTTACACAAAAATTCTGGTTGCAGATTGATGCATTCATCATTGCTGTATTGGTATGCATTGTTGCTTAATGATAGGTAAGTTGAGGGTGGAATAATAATTGATTTATTTTCATTGGGAATTGAGAATAAATGATAGTGTTCGAAGTTTTCTGGGTGGACTAGAGGAAATTCTAGTGAAAACATAACTTTTTCTTCAAAAATATGTACTTTGGTTTCTATGACATTATAATATTTTAAGAGGTCATTGGCATCAGAAAATAGCAGTTGTTTGTGATTATAAATTAAATATAATTCATTAACAATTTCTTTTAGATCTTGATAAGGAATAATACTAGGATGAGCAATTTTTAAATTTGCAAATGTTATGGCGTTTTCCATTTCTACGATGAAATTTAATATTGAATCGAGATTAAGTTTTATTTGTTCCAAAGTTTCGTGTGTTTCTGTATAATATAAGAAATTATAATTTGTACTGCTTATTGCTTGAACTAGTTCGTTCGTCTTATTCTGAATTTTATGTTGATTATTCATAATTATAGTCATTGTCTCATTGATGCTAGACATAATCATTTTTGAGAGTGAAATTTGTTTATTTAATTTTGCAACGATCTTATTTTGATGTGTTTCTAATTCTAAAATATTCTTATGAATTTCATTGGCATCTTCGTTATCCATATTGCCTGTTATTATTTTTATAATTGAACCTAAAGGGTTGATTACTCCGCGTTTTTGACGTTTTTCGTGGTAAAACAAATTAATTTTATTATTAACAGTTTTAATTTCATTTTCTAATCGTTTATAATAACTGTGTAAAGAATGATAAAGATCTGGGCTAGCTACGTCTATTATTACTTTTATTTGTAAGTAATTTTCATTTATTGAATTTATTGCGTTTTTAATAGACTTAAGGTCAATGTAATGTAAGAAGGTATGGGAAGAGGTTTGTATTTTTGCATGTCCCAATTTAAATGGAAGGATGCCGGGATTAGTCGCTAAATTCTGTATTTGTACTATTTGCGTCTTCGTCATGTGAAGGATCGCTAGTCTGTAACAAAGGAGACTTTTTCAATAAATTATTTTCCAATATTTTTATTTTTGGTTTAACTCGACTTTTTATCTTTTTAAAGTGATAGGTTTTTAATCTTGGTCTCTTTATATTAGATAGGTGAATATTTTTTGAAGTATTACCGTGATCTGGTTTAATTTCCGCGGTCTTTAGTTTCTGATTAGTTTTATTAATTTGTTCAGGTTTAAATTTATTCTTTGTTTTACTTTGTTTTTGTTTATTCTTTACGAATACTGTGTCTGGTATTTCCGGTAGATCTTCGCGATTTTTATTAGCGTAATTTATTGTCTTTTGTTTGTAATTTTCATTTCTTTCTCTAATTTTATTATAAAGCAGTTTTATTTTTTCTTTATGATTAACAATATAGTTATTAACTAATTGTTTTTCTAACTCAATATCTAATAATGAATGAGAGTCTAAATGTCCTGATATTATTTCGCATGGTTTTAATTTTGTGACTGAATGAATGGAATTATTATATGCTAAAAGTGCATAGTTAATTTTTATTTCAATAGGTTCTTTAGAATATTCTTCCTGATTATTTAATAATCGGATGTGTTCGATAAGGGTTGAATGGAATCGTTCAATCATGCCATTTGATTCTGGGTGTTGGGAACTGACGAAATGTAATTTAATTTTGTGTACTTCCAACAGTTCTCTAATTAATGAATTTTTAAATTCTAGACCGTTGTCTGAAATGACTTGGTCTGGGATGCCATGATGTGTAAAATATTTTACAAGATTATTTACAACTTCAATACCTTGGCCTGTGTTTAATTTATAAGCCTGTGCGTATCTTGAGAATGAATCAATAATAGTAAGAAATTTTTGTTTTTCTAAAGAAATTGTGTCTACGTGCAATATTTGAAATGGTTTCGTTGGAGTGGGGGTAATGTTAAATTTTGGTTTTATTGGTACTCTGTCATATTTTGTTTTCAAACATATTTCACATTCGTTTATGTAAGTTTGAATAGATTTTCTTAGATTTGGCCAATAATATCGTGTTTTTATTTGATTTTCAGTCTCATCGAGACCTCGGTGGTTTGTTTTACTTTCATGATAATTTTGTATTGTTTGTTTAATATCATCTTGATTTTCTATGTCTAAAAGTTTTTGAGTATACCTAACAAGGTTTATTTCAGAGTTTTTAAAATATTTTTGAATTACTGAACAAAATTTTTCATATATTGGGTCTTCAAAATATAATTGATACTTCACTTTCGGGACAATATATTCTTTTACAAAATTTACTATATCTCTAACATAATTATTTTTTGAGATTTGAATAATTATACGTTGTGTGTTCTGAAATAGTTTTACAATTTTTGGTTTCTTTGGATCGTAATGTACTTCTGAAATAATAATTTGATTTTTTCCGTAGTTAACTGGCTTTTCAACAATTGGAATACCTACGATTGGATTTTCTACGTTTGTGTGCACTGTGTCATCATCATCAGGGATTTCTATAATTTCGTTATCATGTTCAACAGCTAATGAATTATTATCAAATTTGTTGTTTTTATCTTCTTTAATATTTTCAGCAAAACTTTTATTAAATTCTTTCATAAAATCAAATATTCCTCCTGAATCTTCAATTGTTTCGTTAACATTAATTTGAATTCGTGATAGTGCGTCTGCGTTTTTATTTAAAGATCCTTTTTTATAAATTATTTGATAATCATACTCTTCTAGCTTCAAGCGCCATCTAACAAGTTTAGAATTGGGTTCTTTAAGTGAGAACAGCCATTGTAATGGACGATGGTCTGTGTAAATAAGAAATTTACGTCCAAATAAATAGGGTCTGAAATGTTTGACCGCCCAAACTATCGCTAAAAGCTCTTTCTCTATAGTTGAGTACTTAGTTTCAGAGTCATTGAGTGTGCGACTTGCATAAGCTATCGGTAAATCTGATCCGACTTTTCCTTGTGATAGTACTGCGCCTATTGCAACATTACTCGCATCTGTTGTCAAAATGAAAGGTTTTTCAAAATCTGGAAATTGTAAGATTGGTTCGTTCGATAATAAATTTTTACAAATATTAAAGCAATTAACGTACTCGGTATTTTGAATATCTATGGTTGCATTTTTCTTTAAACATGAAGTCATTGGCTTTGTTAATTTAGCAAAATTTTTTATAAATTTTCTGTAATATCCTAACAGTCCTAAAAATGCTTTTATTTCTTTTGATGTTTTTGGTAGGGGATAATTTTGTATAACTCTGATTTTTTCTGGGTTTGGTTTAATACCGTCGGGTGTGATTATATGACCAAGGAATGTAACTTCCTTTTTTAAGAATTCTGACTTATCGAGTTGGATTTTAAGGTTACTTTCACGTAATTTTTGAAAAATTTGTTTTAAATTAACCATGTGTTCTTGAAGAGAAGCTGAGAAAACAATGATATCATCCATGAATACAAAACCGGTTTTATTAATAAATTCTTTTAAAACATTATCCATTACTCTCTGAAATGTGGATGGTGCATTTTTGAGTCCGAATGGCATTCTCAAATACTCGTAGTGTCCGTTTTCAACATTAAATGCGGTTTTCTGAATATCATTTGGGTGCATTTCAATTTGGTGAAATCCACTCGCCAAATCAAGGGTGGAAAAATATTGTGAACGTCCTAATCTATCTAAGATGTCTGTGATATTTGGTATTGGGTAACGATCATCTGTAGTTTTTTCGTTTATCTTTCGATAATCGACTACAATTCGCCATTTTTGTTTTCCGGAGGCATCGGCCTTCTTTGGAACGATCCAAATAGGGGATGACCAGGGTGAGTCGCTGGGTCTAATAATTCCTTGTTGTAACATATTATTTATTTGTCTTTCAACTTCGGGCTTATGAATAAAAGGGTATCTATAAGATTTTGTGTGAACAGGTATTTCATCTTTAGTTGTTATTTTATGTTTTATTTTATTTGTGAAAGTTAACGGTGTGCCTTCACGATGAAAAATATCTGAATAGGATTTAACTAATTTTTCAATTTGGTATTTTTCTTCTAAGTTAGTGTGTTCAGTACGAATTAAATTTACTATGTCAGATTTGTTTAATTTTTCATATGATTCATTAAAGGTTGTAGCGTAAAATAATTCAAAATCTGTCTCATTAAATGTGTTTACATTTATGGGTTCGTACAGTTTTATTTCTTGGGGTTCGTTAGTAATATTGTAAATATCAACGGGTGCGTATCCGTCTTGACAATTTGTTATGCATTCTCTTATTAAACAATTAAATATTTTAGTTGATGGTATTAATATATCACCGTTATTTACTTTTACGGGAATTTTTAAAGTTTCTAAAGTGTGTGGTTCTATACGTGCAAAAAATAATAATTTTTTCTTTGCCTCGTAATGAGATAATTTTATTTCAGTATTCGGTGTTTTCAAAATAGATTGTTTTATATTAAGTTGTACATTTAAGTTTTTAAGGGTGTCATAACCTATTAAACCGTCAAAGAAATGATGAAATTTAAAAAGATAGAATTTTATTTTTTTGTCGTCATTAAATTCAGGGAATGCTGGGATTTCAATACAAGAATCTCGTTTAGTTGTTTGGAATATTGAAGAGATGGTAAAATTTTCTTTCTTAATATAATTTTTAAAATATTTTTCAGCAATATCTGGGTTTAAGAATGACTTTGTTGCGCCGGTATCGATTAATAATTTTAACGGGGGATTTGAAATTTGAACGTAAGGTAAATCTTTTTTATCATAAATCGAGTGAAGCTCTATGTTTGGTTCGTTGTTAGGCTCAGTTCGTGAAAATTTTGATTATTTTCGCAAGGTGTCTCTTCGTGATTATTATCAGAAATTTCGTTTGCATAAAAGATTTGATTTTGTGTGTCATAGTCGGTATAATCTGTCTCGTAAGGTTCGTCATTTTCCTCATAGTACTGTGTCGGTTGTTCGACATTAAATAATTCTTCTACTACATAGTTTTGTTGTCTTTGTTGGTATGGTGGTCTACTTATCATTGTATTAGGTTTTGGGAAGGTACCATGTGATATTCCGCTCATGGGAGTGGGTCTTTGTTGTATAGGTCGATTTGTGGAGCTTTGGGGTTTCCATACATTAACAGTGTTGGATTTGGGTTTATTTCCAAATACTTGTTGGTTAGTAGGGAATCTTTGTGGTGTTTGATTAAATCTGGGTTGCAAGTTGATAGGGTTACTCGGGAATGGTTGATAATAATTATTAAATCTTGGTGGTAGTGGAGGTAAAGAATATTGTTTACGAATCGGTAAATTTGAATTTGGCTTTAAATTTTGAATTTTGTTTCTGTTGAAATGTGATCTTTGCAGATGACGGATGTTATCTTCCGAGATGATAAACTGTCGCGCCTCTGCTAGAGTATTAGGTTTCATGGCTCGGATCGTTGATCCTAAAGGTTCTTTTAAACCAGCTAGAAATATTTTTAAAGCGTGTGTGTTATAAAAATTCTTTTTAACAACAGTAATGACATTCGCATCTTCGTGGATGTCAATATAATTATGTAGAGCACTTAAATTCGACATGACTCTAGTGTAAAATTGTAATGGTTCTTCATTATCTTTCTGACGTAATTGATCGAGATCAAACAATAAACCGTTTTCATCTCTTTGATCACCAAAATGTGCAGTTAATGCGTCTTTTACTGTTTTCCAGTCTTTAGTTGTGCAAGTAGAATAAACTTCGCGTGCTGGACCGATTAATTTAGCATAAATGCCATAAATTACTGTAATATTTTGAACACATTGTATGTTCTGTGGGTTTGAATCCCAATAATTATTAATGAGTGTATTAGAAATGTCTAAGAATGCTGATAATTCTAATGGGTTACCATCGAATTTTGGTACTATATCAAGCAGTTTAGAATCAAATTTGGGGATTGTCGACATGTCTGAACAACTATTGTTTTGCAATGCAACTCCCTCTTTTAATTGTAAAGTTGAAAATAATAAACTTAAATCAATATCAAAAATTTTATTTTTATATTCTAATTCTAGCTCGTTTTCACTATTTTCCTCTATGGAGATAGATGAACGCGAGGAGTCTGACATAAAATGGATTGTTTGAAAGGAAAGCAACTTACATGAGTAATACAGAAGAAGTCTTCATATCAACCTCGATGGATTCACGATGAATTTCTTCGGGCTGTGGTTCTTTTTTCTGGATTAACAGTTGAAACTGAAGAATTTTTCTTGATGAATCTTCTTCCAGAATCCAATACGACTGCGCCAATTATTTTATTGCTTCTTCTATTACACTTTTTAAAAAGATTTTTATTTCCTTTACAAATAATAATGGATTACAATATGTACTTTATTGTTCCAAGACTAACATCAGACTAAAATTATAAAATACAATTCCAGCTCTAAGTAAAATATAATATGATGTGTCAGGAGATAGCTGACGCTCCTGAGAAGCAGCTGAGGTCAGGGGTTCTCACCATGTAACATATATTTTTATTTTATTGATCCAGCGACCTATAAATCTAACTTTAATTAATATTTCTAAAGATTCTAAAATATATTTTTAACTATACTTTTTTTAGGTTCGTAATGAATACTTTATCCTAAAACTTTTGAGTTGTTCAATAATTTCATTCAATGTAAAATTGTAGTGTATTTCGCATTATAACCATTAAAGTGCATATAAATACAGCAGTTTGACAATGAAAAACAATACCATTATTTCTTTCTCTTATTTGAATTTCAGTTTTCCTATAAATAATGAATGCTACAGCACAAACTTTTTGAACATACTGTACGACAAGGATAGATATACCTGAGGGTAGCTTTCTCTCTCGGCTCGCAATTACACTGCATCAATATTTTAAAATTATTTCTAATTTTTAATATCATTTTTCTCGAAATATATCATATTTATATTGTTGAAATAAGATTTTAAAAATCGCTATGTATTGGACTAAAAATTTATAGAATGTGCCCACTATGCATGGAATATAGTATAGGTAGGTATATCTCGGTAAATATAGACTTTATAAAATTGTGTATAAAAGTTGTTTAACATTTTGTTTTCCATAATAAGACAGCATTCAATTTTTTGTACCTCAGAAAACAAATGATTAACTAATACCACTTTAATTTTTCTAAATAGCAATGTCTCATTTCATTAGGCTCATTTGAAAGAGATATTTTTTCTCTTTTCGGTGACATAAAATCTTACTATCCTTATATACCTAGACCTTTATCTAAATGCCTACGACATATATAGATACCAATACAATACTTTGACAATATAGATTATGAAAGTATTTATAATTTATACACCCGAAAATATTGAAAATCTTCCTTGTTAACTTAACCAGTACACCACAGTACATCAGATGAATAATTAATTAAATTGGAATATAATGTACAAAATAATATAATTGTTTAAAAGAATTATTAACAGGGTTGAGACACTCAGCATCAAAACAAAACAATGATAGCGGTTAGAGCCCGGATTAACACCGTGGACAAGGTTCTCTATGTACGATGTTCTGAAAGCAGAAAATACAGGACACTGGAAAGGAAGTGATGAAGATCGTGTAAAGCTTGGATGTTGCAAATGTCACACATGTCTTTAGTGGTAAATTTGAGATTCATCCCTTCTACGTTCAGGAAACATAAACTAGGGTTTGCTATGCGTAGTTGGATGGAAATGTTCAGGACATTATAATCATTTCTCTTTACTACTGTTGGACGAAAAATCGATAACAACAAACTCGTATATCCTAGCTTTAACGGGACTCTCAGTAAAACTTTTGCTGAATTGGAATGCTCGGATGCGCTAATTCCTTAAGTTCTGTGACAAATTGTTCATTCAAATTCCTTAGGAATATTCAATAAATGAAATGAAATTTTTGAACTAAATTCTAAATTACTGTTCTTAAATTGTTGCGTGTTATTAAGGAATTGAAATTGAATTACAGAATAAAGTTTAGTCAAATAGCTAAACATAAAATATATTCTACATCATTAAAACCAGAAATATAAGCTATTTTACAATGATATTTTTTCCTATGGACTCAATCTAAAAAAAATATAATTTTGTGTCTTGATCCTTAAATATGGGCAAAAATGGTTAGACAGTACAGAATGTACCATTCTTATATGAAATATTTTAGTAAATTTGCGCAGGTTTAGAATTTATTTAGATATGAAAAATGGGGTAAATAACTCCGTGGTAACGTGTCGGACTGTGGATCGTGAGATCCTCAGTTCGAATCCCACTGCCGACAGTTACAAATTTAAATTTATCCCTGTGGTTCCCCCTCCACTAACATCTTTGGGGGCTATGATTTGACGGTTGATAACCGCATTTCATACGTAAAAATATATCAATTACCGAGATCTGCGTAAGCAGAGTGCCACACCCATAATGGGTAAAAGGCGTGATGATATATTGATTTATTTATTTTTTTATGAAAAATTTTATGAAAATCTTTTTTTGACCATATCTATTGACCTGTGCAATTTTATCGTAAAACCAAAACATCATCAAATTGGCATACTAGTGTGGCAACATTTGTCTAATTTAACTGAAGTCGTAGCTCTTATAGTTCACGAGATCCCAATAATTTAGTAAAAATCGGCGTTGAAATCCCGGAAAATTTATTAAGTACGTTTCATAGCTGAATTTAATCTCTTCTTGCTCGTACATCCAAAATACCAACATCTAACACGTTACCCCTACGGTTTCATACCCTAATTTTGATTCTAAAGGTTGAAAAATGGCATTTTTACGAATAATTGCGTTTTCTATGTTTCCTTTTAATTTTATAGGAAAATGTTAAGACTGTAAAGTTGTAGAGCGGAAAATTTCCGATAGACGTTAAGTTCTTAAACAAAATTATGCGAATTTTCACCGCTGGGGGATCAAAAATATTATAGTTATCGTACGTGTGTAAATTCAAAATATGACATTTGAAAATGATGTGACACACGCAGACGTCATTGTGAAAATAGTAAAATCGTATTTTAGAGGTCTTAAAACGAAACTTACTATCGAAAATTTTGACCCGTCTCAATACCTTCCTTACAGGGTGTTATTTTCAAATGGAATCAGCAAATAGCCTGCTTACTTTTCACATAACATTTACTGTTTTTAGTTACATTGTACATATCCACACATAAACCACGTTTTAATAATAAAATATGTATGGGGTAAATAGCTCCGTGGTAACGTGTCGGGCTGTGGATCGTGAGATCTTCAGTTCGAATCCCACTGGTGACAGTTGCCAATTTAAATTTACCCCTGTGGTTCCCCCTCCACTAACAACCTTGGCTGGTAACCGCATTTCATAAGCAAAAATATATCATCTACCGAGATCTGCGTAAGCAGAGTGCCACACCCAAAATGGGTAAAAGGCGTGATGATATATTTATTTTATTTATTTTAATAATAAAATATTGCTTGAAAATAATTTGCAATTATAAGAGTAAACAGCATTTAAATAATTTGAGTATAATAACAAGTTTCGCGGTATGGTTTCACCATTTTGTATTATTTATTACGATAAATAGGCGAAAATTTTCATTCATTATCATCTCACTGGGAAAAAGTACATTTTTAATTTGTTCTGGTTTATTCTCAACTAACAATAATCTAGTTTTATCGTTTAAAATATCTGGCTATTTACCACGATCTCTAAAGTCAGAACCTCTAAATTTGTTTCTTCAATTTCTGATTCAGCTTTCTTCATTTTGATTTATCTCAAATTTTCGATTCAGATTTCTTTTCTTCATTTTGAGATTGGCGTGTATTTTGTATATTAGTTCATTTGAATATATTTGCTTTTCCCTACATATTCCAAAACATTAATGGGCTTGAGTCTTTGATTGGTCTCTCTTCGTTTATAAGTTTTTTGGAGTCCAGTTGGATCGAGCGTGATTTATAAATATTTATCTAGAAAAAATTTTGGGATTTTAACCCTTTTTTTCGTTTTTCTTTAGTATAATCGTTAAAATGTTCAGTTTCGATCATTTCTTCTTCTTGTTGCAGTAGGAGAATTGCCATTTATTATGATTTTATCCTGTTTCAAGAATGCTCTGTGACCTCTCTCTTCCGCTTTAAATAAGTAAGGTTTAAGACTTTTGCGTTCTTCCATGACTCTATCTAGTAGCTTTATGAAAGGGATTCGCGTTAACTCCATTTTTTCATGGTCTGTAACTTCGTTTCTAAATTATTTATATTATTTAATATGTCAAATTATTTGTTAACTAATCTTAACTACAATGGTAGTTAAAATTATTCTGTTCTGAGAGTGAAGTTACGAGTAATAATAAAAATGGAGTTAACGCCTATCTGCCTATTTGTGCATAGTCTTCTTCGACGCATATTTTCATGTCTATAAGAAGCTTTGCTTGTTTTAAAATATTAATTTACTGAATTTGGTGTTCAATTCGTCTTATTCCTCAATATTATCATGAGAAACCTGGTTTAAGTTAAGTTTTTTATTAATGAGATCAATTAATGTATTTTAATAATAATATAATAATATAATATTTTATTTATTCCCTTCGAAAATATTTTACATTTTATGGGAAGCGTCACACTTGTAGATGAAACAAAATTAAAATAACAGTATTCTTACAATAGTATGGGAATATATGCATAAATATATATATATCACAATATGAGGACTAATTTAAATTATTGTTATTAACAGTACTATAAATACAAAGTATCACAGTACAAAATAATAATAATAATGTAAGCGTAGCTTTAGAATATCAGCAATATTAAAAAGTATCACAATATGAGACAGATAAGGTATCACAGTATGAATAATATTCATTTAGATTATAAAAGCAGTTATTGAGAAGCATATTTTTAAATTTAATTTTAAAGCTATTTAATGTTATACAATTTTTTATTTCTGCCGGTAACTTATTAAAAATTTTAATACCAATAACAATGGGAGAGTTTTTGGCACAGTTTGACCTACAAAAAGGGGTTCCAAATTCATTTTTCCTTCTTGTGTCGTACTCATGGTGGTCTTTATTAAAAATTAAATTTGTTTTATATTGAAAAATAAATTTACCTATTTCATATAAAAAAAGACAAGGCAAAGTTAGTATGGCCAGATTTTTAAATATGTCTCTACAGGATTCTGATCTCTTAGATCCAGTTAAATATCTTACTACTCTTTTTTGAGTTATAAATACTTTTTCAGCAAATGTTGAGACGCCCCAAAAGATGATGCCGTATCTCAGTAGTGACTCTACTTTAGCGCAGTAAAACGTCAGTAATTGGTTTAAAGTTAAAAATTGCTTTAGATGCCTAATTTGAAAACATATTACATTTAATTTAGTAATGACAATTTCACACTGTTGCTTCCATTTAACATTCTCATCGAAAATCATCCCGAGTACTTTTGAGGACTCTACTTGTTTCAAATTATTATTTCCAATTATCAAGTTAACATTAATAATGTTTATGGCTTGATGATTATGGAAATGAATATAGTTTGTTTTTGAGTTATTTAAATGGAGTAAATTTTCATTACTCCAGAAATGCAATTTCTCTAAGTTTTCATTGCATCTTTGTTCCAGAGATACATTATTTTTATCTGAAATAACTAACGTCGTATCATCTGCATACTGAGTGATTATAGTGTCACTGCTAAAAATGAAGTTCAGATCGTTAATATAAATAATGAATAGGATAGGCGCCAAGACGCTGCCCTACGGCGCCCCAACATTGCTGACCAGGGGTGTCGCGTTTGTTACGGAATTATTATTTTGAATACACACATATTGTCGTCTATTACTGAGAAAGCTTCGTATCCAGTTCAGAGGCGCACCTCTTATGCCAATATTTTCTAATTAGGCCATAAGCCTGTCGTGGTTGATGCAATCAAAAGCCTTACTTAGATCGCAGAAGATTGCCACTGGAAATTCTCCACGATCTAAGAAAGTAATAATGTTTTTAAACATGTGATGAACTGCATCGGTAGTTGATAAATTTGACCTAAAACCAAATTGATTTTCGTGAAATATTTTGTGTTTTCTAATAAAAGATTCTAATCGTTCTAAATAACAATATTCATACAGTTTTGAGAATATTGAAGCTATAGATACTGGCCTGTAATTATTCATGTCAGCTTTATCGCCTTTCTTATAAATCGGTATAATTTTATTAACCTTGATTGAGTTTGGAAAATGACCATTCTCGAAGGATATATTTATACAATAAGTTAAAGGTTTTACTAATGTAGTTGCTACACGTTTTATAAGAAAGCTGGGAACATCGTCTGGTCCAGAAGATCTTTTATTTTTTAACTTGTTATTAATTATTCTCAATAACTCATCTTCTGCAACTGGGGCAGCAAAAAAAGTATTAAATTGACGTGCTGTGTTACCTAGACTAGGTGATATTGGAGCATTTCTCAAATTATTTAACACAGATAGAGGTGCGTCTCTGTAAAAGACATTGAGACTTTCTGCTACTTTTTCAGGATCGTCTATTTCAATGTCGTTGTGCTTAAGTGAAATTTTACCGGATTTTGATTTCTTGCCATTCACAGTATTTATAACATTCCATACTCCTCTTGAAATATTATCGGCATTCATAATCTTGCTCTGAAAGTAAGTTTTTTTAGCATTAGATATAAGAAGAGAGTGTTGTTTTTTAGCTCTCGTATAGTGCTCATTAAGCACTGGGTGAAATTTTTTTAACTGTAAAAGAGATTTAAGGAGCTGACTGGAGTGTTGAATTTCATTATTGACCCATCCTTTTTCAGGAATTTGCCTGACCTTTTTGAAGGGAAAATGAATTTGGAAGTAATAAATAAAAATATTGTGAAAAGCCTCAAAAGCGGTATCTGTGGTTTTGCACTGATATACCTGATGCCAATTTTCGTTTTCTAAGACATTGTAGAATTCAATAATATTATGTTGGTCAAAAATTCTCCTGTAACAGAAACTATTATTTTCCAAATTAGTAATATTAGTACTACATAGCATAGTATTGTGATCGGAAATAACGTTCTCAATAACTGTACTGTTTATACTGAAGTTTGTAAATATATGATCTAATTGATATTTACCACGAGTTGGCTGTTTTACGCTGTTATTCAAGTTATAGCTTAATAGGATATCGCGAAAGTGTTTAAAATAAATGTTGTCTCTAATGGGGTCTACATTAAAGTCGCCTCCAACAATAATTTTTACACTGGGTTTATATAAATAGTCCATAATTGTCGTTAATTTATCTAAAAAATAATTAAAATTGGTACCGGGTGACCTATAACAGAGTAAGAGAATAATTGAGGTGTTTTCATTTGGTTTCCATTGTACACCACATGTTTCAATTATTTTTTCCTCGTTGAAGGCATCTAGATCAATAGGAAGTGCGTGGATGTTCTTCTTTGCCCAGATGCCAACACCGCCGCCTTTAGAGACTGATCTGCAAAAGCTGGCCACTGGGACGAAGTTTATAAAATTTACGAGTTCTATGTTGTTACTATGCCTCCATGTTTCTGTGAAGCAAATCAACTGGAGATCTTGGAACTTACTTAGGTATTCAGTATCGATAAAATTAACTTTTTCTTCAGTAAGTGCTTGGCAGTTCAATATTAAAAAATCGTGTTTACAATTTGGACTTGATTTGAGTCCATTTGTCACTGCGATATTGGTGTTCTTTTCCTCAAATGTAAAAAACGATTGAAACCAGCATCTACGGGCCATACTTCTGGTTTCATCGCTTCTTCAAAATTGGTAGCGTAGACAGTAACCTTGAATGACGAATAGTATTGAGGGAATTTTGCTGATAATTTTTCAGCTTGCACCTCTGGAAACTTATGTTTTAAGTAATTGATTACTTCGGCTTCGGTCGTTTCGGGATGTAGTCTATATACATGTATATGTGCTAGTTTAGGGACGGTTTTGATTGTCACAGAGTTTTGACTGCTTTTGTTTATCCCCAACATAGGCACATTTTTGTGCCGCTGTGGTTTATTGATTACAGGTGATTTGATTGTATTCCTGTTATTTGTTTCTATATTCTTGGAAATTATTTTTTGTATTTTGTTAGAATCGTTTGTCGTGTTTGTAACTTCATTTTGTTTAGCTTCTGGTTTACTAATTATATTTGACATGTTTGGCGCTGGTACAGTAGTTTTTTTACCTGTCGGTAAGTCGATATTTTTAGTCTTCTTATTACCATTTATTTGTTTAGAGTTTTGATAACTTTCTTCAGATGGCGTGAGTGGGTTTATTTTGTTATTCATGATAACCTTATTAAGTATATTTAATTGATTTGTTAAAATTTTTATTGTATTTCTTTGACATAGAATCAAATCGTCTTTTTGTTTTAACATTTCTTTTAAATGATACAGCTCACTTACATTTTTATTATTATTTATGCTTGAGAAAGATATTTCGGAGTCCTTGTCGCGGTCAATATCTGACGAATGGATTACGACCTCGTCACAACAATTTGTAACATTTTCACTATTTACGGGCCACTTTGCTGTATTAACACAACTGGTAAGCGAAACAGTGTTACACTTTATGCACTTAGGGCCACTAATTGCTGTTTTGTGGCACCTTTTGCACAAATTCTTATCGTTTTTTTTCTCGTTTTCGGTTAACACGTTTTTACCGTCCGCCATCTTGCTATGTATTCTAGATTCTCTCTTGGTTTCTCACTGATGCCAAAAAATTTAATATTTATTATAATTTATTCGATTCGTTTTTCTTTTAGTTTCAGTTCTCTTTTCAAATTCATCGCACTTTTTCTTATTATTGTTGCACTTTATATTAAATAAATCGATAAAGCTATTCATAAACTTTAAATTCAAATCCCCTGTTTGCTTTTCTAGAAGTAGCTTAACATCTTCTAAACTAACCATTTTTTTTTTAATTTTATTTTATTTTTTACAGTTTGCCACACTGCTTGTATTCTAAGTAACGAAAGGTATAACGGATCGTAATTGATCAATGTTAAACGTAATCAGTTGAGTCCAAGATTTAGTTTAAAAGTTATATCGTTATTTATGCAACCACAGAACGTTTATTCAAATGAATTCAATTTTAATACTGAACTTTGTAATTTACCAATATGTGTTGGATTTTTTAAAGAAGAGAATATTTAACTGCACTATCATTTTAAAAAATCGTACCAAACTTTCAATTTAAAGAAATTAATCTCGTTTCTGTGGTGGTATGTAGATACTGGTTACAAAAATCACAACAAATTTCTGATGCATGTTACACTTCAAGTTTGCAAACAACACATGAAACACTCATTTTAAAATAAATAAATTTTAGAAAAAGGTTGCTAACTTCGAAACACGTCCGCGTTACTCAACTACTCCACAACGATGTTGTTTTTTGATATACATTTTGTCAATAAAGTTAGTATAATAAGCATTATATTACACAACAGTAACCGAAAATTCGTAAAATCAAGTTTATAATTACACTAGTGTCCTGTCAGTTGCAAAATATATCGTTAACAATATTGTTAACTAATAACGGGTTAAATTTTAAAAACGTTACTTTATTTGTATAATTTTTAATTTTCAGTTTAAAGTTTTCCATTTTTAGGTAAATAAATCTGTTTTACCACGAAGGTAGAATGTTAGTGAATGAATTATCAGCCACTTTAAATGTACACTGTTTTATTTACACCAACTATTTACAATAATTATATAAATTTCGACCTGTGGTCTTAATTGAAGAAAAACTGATTTCTTTGTCTCTGACTTGTTTTGAGTGCAGAAAGCGCAGAATACGGAATGCCCGTCAACAGTCTGCTGCTAACCTTATAACTAGGAGCGACCCTCAAGTGGGGGGTGGAATGGGGTAAAAGCCCCTTCCAAAAATAAGGAAAAATAACATGCACGAACGTACAAAATCAGTAATAATATACTAATGTTTTTAACAATTAATTATTATTTGAATACATTTTATTAAAATCATACAAATTTATTTATTTAATAAACAAAATTATGATAATAATGAATTGTTTTATTGAATTTCAGCTTTTCATAAATGTAATTAAAGTTTTACAAATTATTAAACAGTTGTATTTAAGTAAATAAATACAGCAGATCCGATACACTAAACAAACAAGTAAAAAGGAAAAAATAAAATAAATATATCATCACGCCTTTGACCCAGTATGGATATGGCACTCTGCTTACGCAGACCTCGGTAAGTGATATATTTTTGCGCATGAAATGCGATTACCAGCCCCCAAATTGTTAGTGGACGGGGGACCGCAGGGTTAAATTTAAATTAGCAACTGTCTGTAGAAAAAAGGAAATGTATAAAATATAGTAATAACACAATAATACATAATACAGTGATGCAGTAAGATTCAAAGACAATTTTAATTCTCTAAATAAACAAAAATACGATCCAAGTACGTAAGGCTAATCTTAAGTAACGAATGGGTCAAATGAAACACGAGCGTAGCAATAGTTTAACCCCTTTCGATACGGTTGCCGTAGATGTACGATTTGCACCTGCAGCCTTGTCGGACTGTTGCCGTACTTCTTTATTTTCGACTGTAGACGACAAAATCCATCAACGTACCACTAAATTAAATTTTGCACTTTTATGGGACTAGCGCCGTGTCTTTACGTCCGAATGTAGCAAGTCAGGTTACATACTGCATTTCTATTACGTTGTTGACAGTATTTTAGTGTGACTAGTGCTGTACATGTACGTCACCCAAAACAAAACGATTGTCGTACGGCTCGGAGCACTTGTTTCGCAAATGAATTGTAAATAAATGATAATTGTATATTTTGAAATAATTTTATTGCATAAAAATTTTTTTTAACTTAAGAAACAATAAAAATAACAACAATTGAAGTCTAAGTGCTTGAGCTACTGACGCGTTCAGTGTACATGTTGAGCGCGCGGCATCGATTTGTCCCGAGCACATTTTAACGGCATCCAACTGTTGTCCCGCCACCGTATCAAAAGGGTTCAAGCCCCTGAGTGACTTCGGACATTTTAAGTACGTGTATCGTGCAATATTTTATCTACGATATAATGAAAAACCCAATAATTATAAAAAAATATTTTTATTTATGAATTTCATTGTAAGGGATGCGGAAAAAGTCGTGCAAAAGGCAACAAAAAATTTGATATCATTTTAATAATGCAAGTTGGAAATTCACTTCAAAATGCACCAAAAAATGGCTAAATTTCAGAGTGCCATAACTCGGTTTCATTTAGTTGAAATTGGATGATTCTTTGAGTTTTAGAAACTTTGAAATGATCTCTTCAATGTGATGCTAGTCAATATGGAATCAAATCCATTTTACCCCCTCACACCCCCCTCACACCCCCCCCCCCCATAAAAACAATGTTCCCGATGTAAAAGAAAAATGTTCAACTTTGACAGCTCGTATACAGTGCCAAAAAATCGTAGACTCTATTGGCAAACAGCGCAATAAAGTTCAAACATTTTCCTTTAAATTTCTCAAGTTTCGAGTACTTACGACAATTTGGCGCGAAATTGTGAATTTAAAAAAAAAATCGCTAATTTACATTTTATTGCAGTAAACATGCATATAAATACATTATATGAACATATTCTCTGGTACGGAATTTCATAAGTCTCAGTAAATTTTTTTCAAAAAGATATTACTTTGAATTTAATAACTGTGAAGAATGTGAGACCGTACATATGTTAAACCAAAGGTCGCGTAATAAATACTTTATAAATGTTATATCTTTTTTTCCTTTCATCATAACTACCAAGAACTAGTCGCTCATTGCGGTTCTGTATCTTATATTTATATGCTTCTCTCACAAAGCATTTACAAAGTATCAATAAGTATGTATGTACATCAAGTGGAGCGTATCTGAGTTGGATGTGCAGAATTCAAAAAATAAATAGATTTTTTATGTTTCCCTGCAGCTTTATGTAGATGATTTAAATCAATATAACCAAACCAAACTTTTTTATCTTTCTTGTTTGTAATAAACAACGAACATGGCCAACTGCGCTGCACGGCTTGCAAGTCTGGACTGCACGCCGCTAGCACAGTATAGGAGCTATAGTGATATTCACGTAAGAATGGCATTCTTCGAATTCCATTCTGATGACGTCACAGAGGGGTATGAATTAAGTGATCCACATGCGTTATTAGCAATGCTTTTGTCTGATGTGTTGCTAATGTCACGAAGCGTGTGTTGACGTACGTCGCTACTTACACCGTATAGGTGACAGTTCAATATTCACTGTGTTTATATTCGCATTCCGTGATTGAGTTAAATTTAATGAATAAATATGAGTGGTAAAACATTATCTAAACGTTGCAAAGAAATTATTTTGAATGCTTCGGCATTTTTTCATGAAGAAAAACGTATAGATGGTCCACTAATTCCATTTTTTCTGCAGAAGATGTAAGTTTTATATTGTGAGGTTATGTTATCAATTTGACGTAAATGTTATTATTATCTATTTTCTTATATATTCTTCGTTATTATTATTATTATTATTGTCTTAGGGGATTTGTGCAATGTTGAAATTTGAACGACGCTAGGAAATAAATTTGTAAATACTTATTTCTACTACATTGCCAACAGATATCAGTACGGTCAATCGAAATTTCAATTTTTATTAGTACCTCATATAAATGAAGTGTGTGACGTCATCACATTGGAATGCCATTCTTAGGTGAATATCACTATACAAGCAAACTTTGTATATGCATATTTAAATAAAAATGATACATTTTTAATTATGCATTTTTCTCAAATATTTTGTAATATTTGGTCATTACATGTGAATATCATTGAATTCAGAAAAAAATACTGAATCGAATAAGCAAATAAAAAAAGTAGGTTGCCATTTAAAATAAGAAAGTTGCACCCCGCATTTTTAGAACCACTAGTCTAAAAAAATTCTTGTTTCGCTCATTTAAATTGTCTTATAATATAGAAATTGTTTGCTAATTTAACCGACGTCGTAGCTCTTATAGTTCTCGAAATAGCAATAGTGTACCACTTAAAATGAACATCCTGTATAGCTTGTACAAATTTGCGTGGCGATTGATTCCATTAGTGTTTCTCAGCAGGTATTCTGTAAGAGGATTAAAGAAATTTATGAGGGACTACTTTACAGGGTTGTACTGGATAATATTTTCAAATGAGTTTTACACAAACAGACACAAGTAATATCAAAATATGAAAAATTTTAATAAAATGAATTTTAAATGTCCTTTTCTGAAGGTATATATGTATAAAATTATCTTACTTAACTGTTTTCGGGGAAACAATTGAAAAGATAATCGTATTAAAAATTTCGGAGGTTTGAAGCATCTAAGCCAATAATTATAATAATCCACTCCTGAACATCAGACAAACTTGCACCCCGCTGGCTAGGGCTGGCTTATCCCATTAGCAAGTCAAGTCAATCGCCAGGCAAATTCGAACACGCTATATCTCCTATTATTTTGAATTTAAAATTTTTATAAGAAATACTTTTGAACATCAAAATCGTCTGCGTAATCTATATCTTTATTTGATATTAGTTAATTTAAAAAGAAGTATTGGAATCATGAAAAAAGTTTCAATTATGTGTGTGTGTGTGTATCTGTGTGTGGATGGATGGATTCTGACGTACAATTCGTGCAACGTAAAAAAAGAATTAATAACGTTGACGTCATTGCCACTTTATCGCACCCTTGGATGATTTAGTGTGCGGCAGCTAGAGCTGAGTTGATTTTCTATAAAATTGAAAAACCGGAAGAGGAAGTATACTCAACACGCAAAACAATAAATCCTCAACAGTTAACTATAATGAAAACGAAAGAAAAAAAAGTATAATCCAAAAATGTATTAATAAACGATACAATGAAGTTCAACGTAAACAAAAGGATACAAGGAGAAAGAACATCATATTGGCAATGAAAATTTATAAAAGAATGTGAGAAGAAAGTTGAAGTAGTGAATAACAATAATGCGTGAGGTCAGCAAAGTGCTGCAGAGGGCCTCCGGCCCGAGGTATGCATATTTTATCCAAAGAAAAGTCAATATGGAACCAATATTGATATTCAAATTAAAATCATTTTATTTGAAATCGGCACTAAAGTGCTCAAAAATCGTTAATAAAAGCTCAGAAATCGTCACTAAAGTAACCCATTATACGACGATTTTGAGCAACCCAGTGTTGGCAACCGTTAAATAATTATTGTACAAGAAGGGTTAACCAATTAATTCCGATGACGAAATTGAGGACAAAACATATAACTTTGAGTGTTATTTGCGATAACACTATAACAACACAATTTTATGGTTCTTTTTGTGAGTGAGTGTACCGGTTTATTTATGTGAAAATGTGTCAAAATCTACAGTTTAGTACTATTTCATCGGCAAGTATTAAATTTTATGCTATAAATTCATGAAATAATCTTGACATATACCCCTCGTGCTAAAGAATTGAATCGATTAAATTTGATGTCTAACTTATTTATAAAATTTTGCTTTTAAAAAAGTGTTATCGTACATAATAATTTAAGAGAAAATTTTTTTCAAATTACGAGGGTAGTTTGATAAGTCAGTGACTTTTCGAATTTCCCGTGTAGTAACTTTGATGGTAACACTGCTCCCGTCAACTAACATCTAGTAATAGACTAAAGTCAAAATTTGAGTAAGCTGCGTCGTTGCGTTTTTGTTTGTCAGCCATTAAAAGCAGTCTACCTTGTGAATTTTAACGAAAATGGAAGAAAGTAAATTTCGTGTGCTGATTAATCATTAATTTTTGCGTAAAAAAACCATCACCGAAACCAAGGAAAAGCTTAATAAATATTATGGGGACTCTGCACCATCAATTTCAATGGTTAAGAAGTGATTTACTGAGTTCCGTTGTGGTCGTACCAGTACAAATGACGCCGAACGTTTAGGTCGCCCAAAAGAGGTTGTCATGCCAGAAATTGTCGATAAAATTCATGAAATGAAATTGAACGATAGGATTATGAAACTGCGTGAGGTGGCTGAGGCTGTGGGCATTTGAACTGAGCGGATACATCACATTTTACATGAATATTTGGACATGAAGAAGCTATCGGCGCGATGGCTGCCGCAATTGCTCACATTCGAGCACAAGCGCAACCAACTTCACCATGGCAAAAATTTATAAATTAGGCTATAAACTGCTACTTCATCTAGAATATTCTCCAGATTTAGCCCTCTGTGAGTATTTTCTTTTAATAAACTTGAAGAAATGGCTGGGTGAAAGGAGATTTGGGTCTAATGAAGAGGTCATCACTGAAACAAACGCCTATTTTGAGGTTCTTGAGAAAACCTTTTATTTGGAAGGAATTAACAAATTGGAAAAACGGTAGACTAAATGTATTGAGCTAAAATGGGACTATGTAGAGAAATAAAACGCTTTTTCGCCGAAATTTTTTTTTTTTTATTCGAAAAGTCACGGACTTATCAAACTGCCCTCGTATTATATACTCAAACACTTTTTAAGCAAAATTTTATGCATAAGCTAGACATGTCAAATTTAATCGATTAAATTCTTAGCACTCGTGATATAACTATTGAATATGTACCTAGGCACTGAAGGTCCTTTTTATCACTCACAAGGTTTATTTTCCTCGGCCCTACGGGCCTCGGCAACTAAATTCCATATTTGTGATAAAAAATTTAACTTCAGTGCCTTGATACATAAATAACTATTACTGTTGTAGTACAAAAAAAACACACACGAAGAGTGACAAAGTGACAAAGTCATATTCAGAGTCATAAAATGATAATTCTGCTAGTTGTGACAAAATAATAGAAGTTATTTGTCAAAATCGAAGAGTAGAATTAAAGATAAATGTTATTTTGTATTTTTATTAGAAATTATTTATAATGAATTCTGTTATTTTTTTGTACACCATGTATTAGTAGTGTCACGACTACGCCACTGATAGCACCAAGAACTACGAAAGCAAAGTGTTGCACCCAAAAACGGCGTTACGGTATATTTATTTATTTACAAAAATTTTATATAATTACTTTAATTTTTTGGTATTTTTCACAGTTTACAATATTACATAATACATAATTTAAGTCAAATTACGTAGTACATTACTCAAATTAATCAAAATAAAAAAGCTTAATAACATAATCAATATGAACATGAATACGGAATCAATGAGGAAGGCATTATTGAATAAAAATAATTTATATTCACCGCGACTGTTGCAAATTGCTGACAAATGACTGACTGTTTTCTTTGGGAGGTGCGATATTGGTGATTAGCAGAGACCAGCGAAATCGCTCCAGCAACTTGCGTACCTAATCAAATTTATTCTATGATCTTCTCGTGTGTTGTGACTAAACAAAATCAGTTTTTCTTATAGTATAGCGAATATAATTAATTTGTATAAAACTACGAACACAATTTTTTTTATTCAATTTCCTGCACTGTTGTAACATATTCGTATTTATAAATTATTCATATATACATATATTAAAGATTTACAGTATTGCCTAATTTGCTTAAGACAATTTTTTTCCCGAATTTACAATAATTTTAGCAAATATTTTAACAGTTGCAATACCATTTCCCTCGTCAGAAGAAATTTCTGAAAACATGCTGATTTGTTTTCAAACGTAGGAATCAGTAATTGCACAGAAATTGCAGAACAACAACCGAATTGCCTTTGCTGCAGAGTACTTTGCTATTCTCAATATAAGTCATTAACAACTATAAAATTTTTAAGAGGAGTAAATACAGGGGAATTAACATCTTTTATTAATCTTGTGCATGGTGGCCGATAAAATTAACAAAGTAGAATTATATAAAAAAAATACTTAGTACATTCCAAGATCCTATAATAGAAGGCAAAGGGTTTCTCAATGTCGAAATATGTAACAATTACGGAATAAAATTAATTGGACCACCATAATTAAAAAGAAACTTGCAATTTTCAAAACATGACGTAAAATAAAATGCTAAAATTTCGAAAGCCCGTGCACAATTTTCAGCGGGTTTAAATATTTTAAATATTTAATAATAGAATAAACTGGAATTTAATTAAAAATTCTAAGAACATCATCCATTTTAGCACACAATAGGTATAAGTAATATCATTAATCAATGTCATGTTTTACATATCAGTGTATACTGTATATATTTATTGAATTATAAAATATATGCATTTAAAATAACTGAATTATTTGATATATTTAGGCAAATGCAATGTAAGATGTGCGTGAAACTCAGTTTAATTTTTTTTTTAATCATGACAAATATTCCTCTTAATTAACTGCAAATCATTATACCTATAGATTTGTCAAATGGTGCACAAATAATAAAATAGCTAATTTCGATAATTAATAGCACTAATTGCACTTACCCGTAATATATCTTTTATTTAAATATAAAGTATCGTTCATGTAACGTAAAAATCAGCATTTTTTATTAATTCATGTGCTGTCATTTGTTTTATCATTATGGGGCATTTAATTTCACGTACTTTAATTGGAATTGTATTATTACAAATAACTCCGTTAGGGGAGACAATTAGGCATGGATTTGAATTTGAAATAATAAAATCCGTTTCCATAATTTTGCTTCCCTTTACACTTAAGTAACGTCTTCTTGCTTCTTTTCGTAAATTAAACATATATACTAGAGAATAAGTAATTCATTGTTTTTTTTTTGTCAAATCAATTCATCGCTAAATGAGTAGTTGAAAATATCTGAAACATCTCTCAAATATTATTTTTATTGTAAGAATCTTGACAGCAGTCGGTAGGTTATAACTTTCAATATTGAAACTTCTTAACTCCAACATACTAACAGACTGCACTGAGTTATTTAGTACTTAAAAAAAAAATTTATCAAAATGTTCAAAAATAATATTTGATTTAGCACACCATACGCAAAACCACCCATAAAGGAATGACGTGAGCAGTAAGCGTTGTGACGTCACAATTTTCTGGAGCGTTTACAGAAGCCCAATTATTGCAATTTTCTAACATAAATTATGAAGGAAAACATTTTATTAAGCCCATTTTACTGTATTTTCCCATTGAATTCTGGTATAAATTATATTAATAATTGGTTGATAACAACTTTCAGCAAAAAAATACACTTACAGCAATGCGTTTGCATGATAGACTTGAACTCCACCTTATAACTTCAAACCATTTTATCCACTCTTTTATCTTTACTTATATCAATTGTACCTTATAGTTTATGTAGATGTAAAGAAATGACAAAAGTTTTTAAGCACAATGCATATATGAAAATTGTTTTCTCCGATTTGTGGGTTGTACCACATACAAACAAATGTCCGGAATTTAATACTTGTGGGCCCTCCGCAATATTCCTGGATGTTGGAATAAATTCCAGGAAACGAAACAATTCAGTAAATGAAATAGTCATGAATTTATTTTCATTCGTGTTAATAAATAGCAAGTAAGCACAAAATATTATTCATTCACTGTTTTCACAACTAACGTCGAACGTTTACTAGCTTGTGACGTCATCAATATGGTAACTTATAGCGGGTAAAATTAGTGTAAATCGCCATATTGTGTTATTTCGTAAAAAATGTGATACTTTTTGTGCTGAGCATGAAAGAGTAATAAGTTAGCAATTCCATGCGAAGCACACAAAATCACATTTACTCCGTTACAGGTACGGTAGTATCAGTAATTTCAAATAAGATACAGAAATATTATTTTAACAAAATACATTTTTCACAATAAGTTGTTATACTTCATGAAATTTGATTTAAATATTTACGTAGTTAAAAATGTTGGCCCACCATTACTAGGTAGAGATTTTGGTAAGAAACTGACTCACTCCCATTTTCTTGACAACATTTTTCTCAATCTCACACTCACCACACACCAATGTACTTCGGACACGATCACGTTTCGTATACTCAAATTCTCCTCCTCAAATATCTCATTTCTACAGCAGTTATACGTCATTCATGCTTTTTCAGCCACATCTAACATTTAGAACCATACATAAATATAGGCACTAACACACCTTTATTAAAACTCAATCAAGCATCTCTAGATACATTTACGTTTTGAGCAAATGTACCCAGAGCACCCAATACCTTGCACCCTGCAGACACCCGCCCTGCAATCTCCCGGTCAATACGTTCATCTATCAAAAACAAACTACCCAAATATACAAATTCATTCATTTGTTTCTATCTTATACCATTCACTGAAACCTTACAATTAGTCTCCAAATCATTCTTCTCAAACACCAATACTTTACATTTATCGACATTCAATTTAAATAGATTTAAACCTTTCCCTACTTCATTTATTCTCACAATTCCTCAGTTTCACCCAACACAACAATATCATCCGCATAAGCAACGCAGACACGCAGGTCTACCAATACGTACACCATATGTTGCATTCAATGCCCTTCTTAATAACACATCCATGTATAAATTAAACAACCAAGGAGACATTCCACAACCCTGTTTCACACCGACGTCTATACAAAACCAATCACACAACTATCATCACTCTCATTTTATAATTTAAAGACTGCTTATTATAATGAATATCATTTGTAAAAATTATAAAATTTTACGCCGGCGGCGACAATATTGAATTTCTGCTGGTTCAATACAAATACATAAAAACGTACTTTTATAACGTTTGAAGAAAAACATATTATTCGTACTGATATTTTTTTAAGAGTTTCTGTTTACAGTATGTGACAATATTTTAGTTTGATTAAATTTAAAATTCTAATTAAAACTTTGAACTATGTATATTTATCATTGCGAAATGTGTAAAACGTATAAACAAATTTGTTCACGCCGACTCAGAGCTAATAATACACTAAAGCCAGCTCGATCCATTCCCGAACCTATACGACAAGTGGCACATTTTGTGGATATGTCAATATGTCTATTCCATTCCATTACGATGCACGTGCTATTACAGGAACCTCGAATATTTGTGAAAGAATGACGAGTGCTAATGGATGTTGCATACCAATGTATTCGTTCATGAAGCGTCTTTTAGGTAATGCATAAATGTATAGCAATACGAGGATACGATACGTATCGGAATCATTGCGGAGGTTCACTCGTATTGCACATCAAAGAAACGACAGGACGGGTTGTGCTGATAGGTATAAAAATGAAATGCGACTAGATAAATGAATTCATTATTAAATTTCCCGATTTCAGTGAACAGAATGCGAAAATGGAAAATCTATAGATCAAATTGAATGTAGCGGACGACAGGGAAAATAGAATGCATACCATCATTCAAGCAACGGTGTTTATTTCTTCTTGTATTAACATATGAAAAGCATGTATAATAATGAAAAAAAGAAAAAAAACAACTCAGGGTTTCAATAATCACACAGTTGAAAGCCCCTTTAATATCAATAAAAAAAAACATATCTAACGATTTAACTATATATAAAATTTCTAGGCGTAAAATAATATGAATAATCATATATAATTATAAATATATAATGCAAAGTTTAGAATTACATAATGTTTATGATTCTATCTCCGTTTAATATTTTTCCCATAGTTTTCCTCTTGCGAAGATAAATATAAATTCCCGAGTCCGTTATGTATTGTTTTATTCATTTAATCCGAAACATTTTCCTATTCTTCAAATATTGACACCTACTTCATATTAGGATATGCTAATCCTCATTTATATCAAACACCACGTATACTTATGGACGTAGGCAGATATAATTAAACCAGAATGTCACACTGGGGTCTAAAAAACCCACGATTCTCAACACCCTCTTTCACATGCGCAACATTTGCATAACCTCGATGCTCGATGCTGTAAACTAAAACTTAGACGTCGGTGTCATTTTTTCGCAAAATGTGTGATAATTTACGTTTTGGAAGTGATTCCATTAGTAAAATTAATGAAAATAGTGTATCTCGTTGAATAATTTTTCCAAATACCACTCGAGGTAAATATTTCTTTTACAATTTTTTTTGTGCTCACTTGTAAATAATTACAAATTTCGCTCAACAAAAATTTCTCAAATAATTTTCAAGGAAAATTTTTCGGTTAAAAAATTATCTAATCAAATCCCTGTATTTCTGATCACGTGTGCAAAAGTAACCAATCAGGTCACAATTACACTGATAATTTCCCCGGGAAATTATCACTTGTTACTAAGTAACAGCTGTTGACAATCGGTTAACAGTTAATTCAATATTAGATTTATTTATTTCAAAATGTCATTTTCACAGTATGCGAATGAAAATAATAATAATTATCGCAAAAAATTTTCTCACCGAATATCCCTCGACCATTGATAATACTCATAATTTGAACACAACTACCTCAAGAATGTTGCTTGAAGGTAACAGCCCTCCGCCAGCGGCGTCGAGCGGTTACCAAGCAACGTTCTTTCGGTAACTGTGATAAAATTATTTCGAATTATCAATGGCCTAAGGATATTATAGCTGATAATTTCCCCGGGAAATTATCACTTGTTGCTAAGTAGCAGTTGTTGACAGTTAATTCAATATTTGATTTGTATATTTCAAAATGTCATTTTTACGGTATGTGAATAAAAATAAAAATAATTATCGCAAAAAAAAATTCCCACCAAATATCCCTCGACCATTGATTAATACTCATAATTTGATCACAACTACCTGAAGAACGTTGCTTGAAGGTAACAGCCCGGGCGGTTACGACAACAGGCGGTTACCAAGCAACGCTCTTTCGGTAATTGCGGTAAAATTATTTCGTCATTACAATGCCCTAGGGATATCATCAACAAAACATCCTCTTGATATATTTCACAGAGCTGATATCCCGAAATAAAAAAGCTTTGTAGGAAATTTATTTAATTATTGAAAATAAAAACTGTGAATTATAACCTAAAAAAGTGGCAATTTAATAATTTCCACTTCGACTACATGATCGATTCTCATGTTACCTACCTTTATCGACATTCTGTATTAAAATTAATTTAAAACTAAAATAAATCACAGTCTCATCCATCTTCCATCCAATCAATCAGTTTTATCTTTTGACTTTGTAGCGTAACTAGCGACTGTGAATTATCGTGAGAACAAGTGGAATATTAATACATGGCGTGGCGGCAAATGTCATACTTTATATTCTTTTTTATTCATTTCTCCGTTTTTGAAAGATATTGACGGTAACTAGCGTTTTTAGTTCATCTTTATTATTACCACAGTTACTTTATATTTTGAATTCCTTCAAAATCTAAAAAATATCGGTCTGTTTAATCGCACCGCTGTGCAGTAAAAATAAAAAATACTGTAAATTGTAGTTCGCAGCAAACGTCAATGATGTGTGATTGTTATGTTTACAGTTCTGTTATTTGTCAAACTAGAGAGGAAAGCTCTGCTTTTTCCAACTCGAGCTCGAAGTTTGCCTAATGAGCGTAACGAATAAGGCAATTCGAGCGAGAGTGAAAGAAATCTAAATTAAAGTTATCAAAGTATGTTAATAAAATAAAATTTTTCAATAAAGTAAAGAATTTATATATAACTTTTATAATATATTTTTGGCAACCTTCATATGGTAACAGTTTTATATTTTCCTCCGTAGACAGGAAAAATACATTTTCCACACTATTTCAGGAAAGAAAAGTGGGGTTTCCTGGTAAGTCGAGAAAAATGAAATTTATTAGACCGAAAAATATAGTGTACTATGCACAGTAGATAATTATTAATAAATAAGTGTCATCTTTGTTTTTTTTAATCTAAATAATGACAAAGCGGCACCCGGTGAAAAATGGTGTTGATATTCGTAACAAAAATTCATTTGTCGGCATTTTGTTGTTATAATTACTGATATTTTTAGTTCTATGATAGATAACTTTTAAAATATTATGTCACGTAAATATTTACTTTTTGTTATTACAATCAATAAAACTTAGTTGAGATATATTTGTTCTGAAAGAAAATATATGTTGGTCGTAATAAATTATAATATCATTTGTGCTCGATACAAAAAGGTATTGTAGCAAATAAAACATTCATTTACGCAGAAAATATAGATGAATATGTGCGTAACATGTTGATTGAGTGGGGGTTAGCATCTCTTGAGAATAAGTGTGCAGGTAAATATTTAATCGACAAGGTTGCATATTTTCTTTTACCTAAACATTAAAATGTCGTCCACACATAATATTTTTCATATTTTGTTCTCTTCTGTTTAAATAAATGAAACACTAACCGAGTAAAGTTCTGTAATTTTTTATTAACTAACGACGAGATGACCTCATTTTAATTAATAATATTTTAGAATAGTTGCGACACCAGTTCGGAGTGTACATAATTAAATTCTACATTGTCCGCCATTTCCGATTCTTCGTTGCTCATCGTAGAAAACTCAGAAGACCAAACAAGTGCCAATACTGTTCCTGTTACAGAAAGCACTATCGAGACTGCTACTGAGTCAAATGAGCCTAGTTCAGGGCCAAGCCACATAAAAAACAGTCTTTATAATCTAAGTACTTTGCTGCAAAAATCGTCTACGGGTCAGTTCATTGTAGCAACATATAAAAAGTACAACACTTTCTAAGTAATATATATTTGAACATACTTATTTCAACAAGCATTGTCATCTCCAGAAAATTACATTAACGTTATATGTAATGTTCAATTATAATTATTTACTTACTGTGTAAAATCATTACAACAAAAATTTTATGGAGATGGACAAACATCCCATTTTACAAATGGTGCCTGACCGAATTAATATTATACATACCACTAACAAAACCTACAGGATAAAAATTCCTGCAAGGGATGACTGGGAGGAAATAAATAATCCGGTAGACAAGGATGACATAGTCATTTATACAGACGGTTCCAAAACTTTTAATGGAACCGGGGCAGGAATACATAGAGCAAAAGGACTGAGACATAACCAATCGGTTTCACTTGGGACAAACGCGACAATATATCAAACTGAATTGTATGCGATTTCAATCAGCGTACAGCTACTTATGGAGAAGAACTATAGCAATAGGAAAATCTCCATAGTTACAGATAGTCAAGCCGCCTTAAAAGCATTAGAGTCTACCGAAATAAAGTCTGGGCTAGTCCTAGACTGCATTCACAGACTCAATACTCTAGGAGCGAGGAACAAACTCAAGTTAATATGGGTACCTGGGCATTCAGAGAGTGAAGGAAACCAGATAGCCGACCGCCTAGCTAAAGACGGGGCAAACTTACCTTTCATCGGGCCAGAACCCGTTTGCGGAATTTCTATGGAAAGAGTCCAACAGGAGATTAAAACACTGCTACAGCAATGGCACAAAATACATTGGACACTATCACCAGGCCAGAGACAAACAAGGCTCTTCCTGGATGAACCATCCAAGAAAAGAACAAAGAGCCGAATCTTAATGAATAGGCAGAACTTAAGAATACTAACAGGACTAATAACGGGACACTGTGCATTGAATAAACACCTATACACACTGGGACTGACACATGAACCATTATGCAGAGGTTGTGGAGAAGAGGATGAAACCCCTGAACACGTTATATGTCACTGCGAGGCATTCACTGCTAGCAGGCATAGTCTTCTAGGAGCAAAGAAATTGCACACGGAGACATTAAAGGAGATAGACCTGAAGAAAATCCTGGACTTCATTAAACAGACAGGAATCCTGTCAGAGGAGTAAATACAGAGGGTACAATAGGCCAAACAGTCGCAGTACAGGGATTTTTAAGAAGACTACCTCTTGTCATAATAATAATAAATAAAAATCATTACAAATTGGGGACACATAATATTTTGGTTCTTCACTGTTTATGAAATTTGATTATAATAATTTTTATTCTATATATATATATATATATATATATATATATATATATATATATATATATATATATATATATATATACATGGTGTTCATTTTTAAGTGGCTACCATTGCGATCTCGAGAACTAGAAGAGATACGAAGTTGGTTAAATTAGCAAAGAATCTCTATTTCACATAGGTATTTCAATGATAAACTGAAAAAAGAAATTCAACCAGTGGTTCTCAAAATATGGATACCAACTTTTCTATTTTAAATAGAAACATATATTTTTTATTTGTGCATTCAATAGAGCTCTTTATTCTAAATCCAACAATATAAAATTTTCATACCCTTACATAACAAAATTTTCGAAAAAAAATTAATAAAATTTTGAATTAATTTTTCCTAAATATGATATTAATTAGAGTGCCATGAATGAAAAAAGTGAATATTTTGTTTATTGCTACTTCTGTCAAATGAGAAATTGTTCTTCATGTCATTTTTAATACCTAAAAATGGATTAATTCACTTTTTTCATTCATGGCACTCTAATTAATATCATATTTAGGAAAAATTAATTCAAAATTTTATTAATTTTTTTTCGAAAATTTTGTTATGTAAGGGTATAAAAATTTTATATTGTTGGATTCAGAATAAAGAGCTCTATTGAATGCACAAATAAAAAATATATGTTTCTATTTAAAATAGAAAAGTTGGTATCCATATTTTGAGAACCACTGGTTGAATTTCTTTTTTCAGTTTATCATTGAAATACCTATGTGAAATAGAGATTCTTTGCTAATTTAACCAACTTCGTATCTCTTCTAGTTCTCGAGATCGCAATTGTAGCCACTTAAAAATGAACACCCTGTATATATATATATATATATATATATATATATATATATATATATATATATATATATATATAATAATAAATACAACACATTTTCTTAGTTATTACGACATATATAGAAATATAGAACCTATATACTAAACAAAAATATATTAAAATATTCAGCAAATAAAATTTGTTATGAACACATTATTTTTTACTTGAATCAAGTAATAGTATTTGTTATTGGAATTAAACATTTAGAAATAAAGTCCACAAATAACATTTGTTACCCTGACAAATATTTTCATAGTAAAGTATACAAAATTGATTTGGTAAACTAAACAGAAAAAGTTTGCTCGTCTATATTGACTCAAAAATATGGTCAGTGCCACTAAAATTTCTGTAACCATAGCATGTTTTTTTTACCGTGTTTTTGTTTTCTGTTACTTTGATTTTCGCAAGTGTAAAGATGTAGGTGATATAATTCACTTCGTTTTAAACTTAACCAGTCCAACTTTTTCTGATATAATCTCTTTTATTTCGATTACTGTTCAATAAATAATGAGGTAAATAGTAAGGTGACAATAGACGGGGATGAGAGAGTATACATCTTATTTTCGCGATATTTTTTTTACTAGTTAGCTTTCGTTGTTTAAAACGTCATGAAATTTATCGCAAGAACTTGTTAAATTATATTTTACAAATAATATGACCTTCGGCACGCATTCTTTAAAAAAAAATCTGGATTTTCTTAAAACGCCGCGGGACAAATTGTTAAAAATCGATTCCCGCCGAAGGTCATCTTAGGTAATAGGTTCGTCAGACGATTTGTAAACATTTAAAATTATTTCCCCCTGACTTTTCGAGTTTTCAGTTTTAATTGAATTATCATTAAATAATCATACATTCATGAAATATTTAGCTTGCAATTAATTCTGATTATACAGATGTAACTTCTTTACTCAGGGAATTAAAATGAATTAAAAACTACATATACATAAAATTAACAGTTGAGTAAATTATATAATTTCTTCAGAGGCAAATTTAAGTTTAATTTACTTTCTATTACAGTTCCATACAATGAAAGTCATCTTATAATAATAATAATATAAATAATAATGTACTGCAAGATAAAGAAAAGAAATACCTCATTGCTATAGTACAAGCTGTAGAGAACTTGGAGATGAAATACTTAAAAAAAATTGTAAAGTATCAGCCGCTTGCACTTGATATAAAGAGAATATGGATACTAGAAATAGTATATTATTCAATGAGCATAAAATGTGTCCTATTACTCATGCGAGTGACGTAAATTCAAATTAGTAATAGGCATTACATGCGAGTAGAATACTGTACTTTATCCACAACATTTCGTCTTCAGAAGACATATTTATTTTGAAATATAAAATAAGTACAATTTTTGTTGTGACAAATATAAAACAATTGTTTGTTTATCAACATAGACACATGTAGGTTTTGTTATAGCAACAATCGCTAGGCTAGGTAGTGTTGTAACAAAATTTCCAAGTGATTTAAACATTTAGCAAAAAATCATAAAACCGATTATTCAACTACAAGTTTAGCATAAAAACAAACTAAAAGTATGAAAAATGAGAAAACTAATGTCTTTGGCTTATTATGTGGACAAAATTACTTAAAAGTAATTTAGGTTTACTCTTTTTACAGGTAAGATTTGAATTTGATATAACGATTGAATACTATGATTCCATCGAACTATCAATATTATAAAAAAACGGTTAAATTAAGTTTATATTATTTGGCAGTTACAAATAATAGTATATTATTCAATGAGTATGTAATTTAAGCTATTACCCATGAGAATAAAGTTTGCATCACGAGCGAACGCGAGTTATGTATGTAAATTATTCGAATGAGTAACAGCCATTACATGTGAGTAGAATACTATACTTCATCCACAACATTTCGTCAAATATTTGTTTACAAATTATAAGAAAGTAGAATTTTTGCTTTGAGAAATGCAAAAAACTGTTTGTTAATCAACATAGACAAATTGTAGCAACCATCACTAGGCTACGTACTGTTTTAACAAAAAATTTAAATGGTTTGATATTCCGCTACAGTTTAAGCTTAAAAAGAAAATAAAAGTAAAAAATGAGAAAATTAGGGTCTTTGGCTTTTTATGTGGGTAATATTACTATAAAGGTCATTTTGATTTTCTCTATTGACAGGTAATATTTGAATTTGCTTTAACAAATATAAAAAATTGTTTGCTTATCACAGGTAAATAATAGGCATTGTTGTTGTAGCAACCATCGGTGGGCTAGGTATTGTATCTAGTGCTGCTAATGAAATTAGAATTTCGAAAGCTAGCAATTCAAATTGCGTATTTTTTCGAATTTCGAATTATGAAGTTCAACTCAACATTTTATTAATTTGAGTAAAAATATAAAGCGGTCGATGGCGCATCCCTCGAATTGAGTTTTAATTCAATTTTATAATTTCAATACTTATTATTTGCTTAAATAAATATTAGAAATTATTAATATTATTGGTTGTTTCTTTTTATACGAGTATATGTATACCGGGTGTTGACCGTGACCCCGGAACATAGGACTTTAACATGTAAAATCATACTTTCGTAATTTCCTGCTTAACAAATTATATTAGACAAAAAAGGTTCAAATAAAGTTGAGAGATCATAAAATTCTACATCAGAATCAATAAACAGAATTAAATTTACATGCCCTATAACGCCAGAAATTAAATATGAAAATATTAAAAATTAGCTCAAAAATCAAGTTAGCCTTGGAAATGAAACAAATTTGTATACAATTAGAAATAAAAATTGTATTTTTATTAATTATTATTATAAATTGCATAATTGACTATTTTTTTTTAGAAATTTGTTTCATTTCCAAGGCTAACCCGATTTTTGAGCAAATTTTTTATATTTTCATATTTAATTTCTGGCGTTATAGGGCATGTAAATTTAATTCTGTTTATTGATTCTGATGTAGAATTTTATGATCTCTCAACTTTATTT
>CAWWDY010002433.1:0-19372 GCA_963942605.1 Poecilus cupreus
TATTTAAACTGTCATATTCATGTATATGTCGTGTGTAATGGCTTATGTTTGCAAAATCAAGATAAAATAGCTTTTTTTCAGCTTGCAAAAACATACAAAATGCTGTTTTCAAGTATTTAAACTGTCATAATCATGTTTATGTCGTGTATAATAGCTAATGTTGATGAAAGCAAGATAAAAATGCTGTTTTAAGCATGCAAAAGCATACAAAACACTGTTTTCAAGTATTTAAACTGTCATATTCATGTATATGTCTTGTGAAGTGGCTTATGTTTGTAAAATTAAGATAAAATAGCTGTTCTCAGCTTGCAAAAACATACAAAATGCTGTTTTCAAGTTTTTAAACTGTCATATTCATGTTTCTGTCGTATATAATAGCTAATGTTGGTGAAGGCAAGATAAAAATGCTGTTTTAAGCATGCAAAAGCATACAAAACACCGTTTCCAAGTATTTAAACTGTCATATTCATGTTTCTGTCGTGTATAATAGCTAATGTTGGCGAAAGCAAGATAAAAATTCTGTTTTAAGCATGCAAAAGCATACAAAACACCGTTTTCACGTATTTAAACTGTCATATTCATGTATATGTCGTGTGTAATGGCTTATGTTTGCAAAATCAAGATAAAATAGCTTTTTTCAGCTTGCGAAAACATACAAAATGCTGTTTTCAAGTATTTAAACTGTAATATTCATGTCTATGTCGTGTATAGTAGCTAATGTTGGTGAAAGCAAGAAAAAAATGCTGTTTTAAGCATGCAAAAGCATACAAAACACCGTTTTCAAGTATCTAAATTGTCATATTCATGTTTCTGTCGTGTATAATAGCTAATATTGGTGAAAGCAAGATAAAAATGCTTTTTTAAGCATGCAAAAGCATACAAAACACCGTTTTCAAGTATTTAAACTGTTATATTCATGTATATGTTGTGTGTAGTGGCTTATGTTTGCAAAATTAAGATAAAATAGCTGTTCTCAGCTTGCAAAAACATACATAATGCTGTTTTCAAGTTTTAAACTGTCATATTCATGTTTCTGTCGTGTATAATAGCTAATGTTGGTGAAAGCAAGATAAGAATGCTGTTTTAAGCATGCAAAAGCATACAAAACACCGTTTTCAAGTATCTAAACTGTCATATTAATGTTTCTGTCGTGTATAATAGCTAATGTTCTTGAAAGCAAGATAAAAATGCTGTTTTAAGCATGCAAAAGCATACAAAACACCGTTTTCAAATATTTAAACTGTCATATTCATGTTTTAGTCGTGTATAATAGCTAATGTTGGTGAAAGCAAGATAAAAATGCTGTTTTAAGCATGCAAAAGCAAAAAAAACACCGTTTTCAAGTATTTAAACTGTCATATTCATGTTTCTGTCGTATATAATAGCTAATGTTGGTGAAGGCAAGATAAAAATGCTGTTTTAAGCATGCAAAAGCATACAAAACACCGTTTTCAAGTATTTAAACTGTCATATTCATGTATATGTCGTGTGTGCAAAATCAAGATAAAATAGCTGTTTTCAGCTTGCAAAAACATACAAAATGCTGTTTTTAAGTATTTAAACTGTCATATTCATGTATCTGTCGTGTATAATAGCTAATGTTGGTGAAAGCAAGATAAAAATGCCTTTTTAAGCATGCAAAAGAATACAAAACACCGTTTTCAAGCATTTAAACTGTCATATTCATGCATATGTCGTGTGTAATGGCTTATGTTTGCAAAATCAAAATAAAATAGCTTTTTTCAGCTTGCAAAAACATACAAAATGCTGTTTTCAAGTATTTAAACTGTCATATTCATGTTTCTGTCGTGTAAAAAAGCTAATATTGGTGAAAGCAAGATAAAAATGCTGTTTTAAGCATGCAAAAGCATACAAAACACCGTTTTCAAGTATTTAAACTGTCATATTCATGTATATGTTGTGTGTAGTGGCTTATGTTTGCAAAATTAAGATAAAATAGCTGTTCTCAGCTTGCAAAAACATACAAAATGCTGTTTTCAAGTTTTGAACTGTCATATTCATGTTTCTGTCGTGTATAATAGCTAATGTTGGTGAAAGCAAGATAAGAATGCTGTTTTAAGCATGCAAAAGCATACAAAACCCCGTTTTCAAGTTTTTAAACTGTCATATTCATGTTTCTGTCGTATATAATAGCTAATGTTGGTGAAGGCAAGATAAAAATGCTGTTTTAAGCATGCACAATCATACAAGACACCGTTTTCAAGTATCTAAACTGTCATATTCATGTTACTGTCGTGTATAATAGCTAATGTTGGTGAAAGCAAGATAAAAATGCTGTTTTAAGCATGCAAAAGCATACAAAACACGGTTTTCAAGTATTTAAACTGTCATATTCATGTATATGTCGTGTGTATTGGCTTATGTTTGCAAAATCAAGATAAAATAGCTGTTTTCAGCTTGCAAAAACATACAAACTGCTGTTTTCAAGTATTTAAACTGTCATATTCATGTTTCTGTCGTGTATAATAGCTAATGTTGCTGAAAGTAAGATAAAAATGCTGTTTTAAGCATGAAAAAGCATACAAAACACAGTTTTCAAGTATTTAAACTGTCATATTCATGATTCTGTCGTATATAATAGCTAATGTTGGTGAAAGCAAGATAAATATGCTGTTTTAAGCATGCAAAAGCATACAAAACACCGTTTTCAAGTATTTAAACTGTCATATTCATGTATATGTCGTGTGTAATGGCTTATGTTTGCAAAATCAAGATAAAATAGCTGTTTTCAGCTTGCAAAAACATACAAAATGCTGTTTTCAAGTATTAAAACTGTCATATTCATGTTTCTGTCGTATATAATTGCTAATGTTGGTGAAGGCAAGATAAAAATGCTGTTTTAAGCATGCAAAAGCATACAAAACACCGTTTTCAAGTATTTAAACTGTCATATTCATGTATATGTCGTGTGTAATGGCTTATGTTTGCAAAATCTAGATAAAATAGCTGTTTTCAGCTTGCAAAAACATACAAAATTCTGTTTTCAAGTATTTAAACTGTCATATTCTTGTTTCTGTCATGTATAATAGCTAATGTTGGTGAAAGCAAGATAAAAACGCTGTTTTAAGCATGCAAAAGCATACAAAACACCGTTTTCAAGTATTGAAACTGTCATATTCATGTATATGTCGTGTGAAATGGCTTATGTTTGCAAAATCAAGATAAAATATCTTTTTTCAGCTTGCGAAAACATACAAAATGCTGTTTTCAAGTATTTAAACTGTCATATTCATGTTTCTGTCGTGTATAATATCTAATGTTGGTGAAAGCAAGATAAAAATGCAGTTTCAAGCATGCAAAAGCAAACAAAACACCGTTTTCAAGTATTTAAACTGTCATATTCATGTTTCTGTCGTTTATAATAGCTAATGTTGGTGAAAGCAAGATAAAAAAGCTGTTTTAAGCATGCAAAAGCATACAAAACACCGTTTTCAAGTATTTAAACTGTCATATTCATGTTTCTGTCGTGTATAATAGCTAATGTTAGTGAAAGCAAGATAAAAATGCTGTTTTAAGCATGCAAAAGCATACAAAACACAGTTTTCAAGTATTTAAACTGTCATATTCATGTTTCAGTCGTGTATAATAGCTAACGTTGGTGAAAGCAAGATAAAAATGCTGTTTTAAGCATGCAAAAGCATACAAAACACCGTTTTCAAGTATCTAAACTGTCATATTAATGTTTCTGTCGTGTATAATAGCTAATGTTGTTGAAAGCAAGATAAATATGCCTTTTTAAGCATGCAAAAGCATACAAAACACCGTTTTCAAGTATCTAAACTGTCATATTAATGTTTCTGTCGTGTATAATAGCTAATGTTGTTGAAAGCAAGATAAAAATGCTGTTTTAAGCATGCAAAAGCATACAAAACACCGTTTTCAAGTATTTAAACTGTCATATTCATGTTTCAGTCGTGTATAATAGCTAATGTTGGTGAAAGCAAGATAAAAATGCTGTTTTAAGCATGGAAAAGCAAAAAAAACACCGTTTTCAAGTATTTAAACTGTCATATTCATGTTTCTGTCGTATATAATAGCTAATGTTGGTGAAGGCAAGATAAAAATGCTGTTTTAAGCATGTAAAAGCATACAAAACACCGTTTTCAAGTATTTAAACTGTCATATTCATGCATATGTCGTGTGTGCAAAATCAAAATAAAATAGCTGTTTTCAGCTTGCAAAAACATACAAAATGCTGTTTTCAAGTATTTAAACTGTCATATTCATGTTTCTGTCGTGTATGATAGCTAATGTTGGTGAAAGCAAGATAAAAATGCTGTTTTAAGCATGTAAAAGCAAACAAAACAGCGTTTTCAAGTATTTAAACTGTCATATTCACGATTCTGTCGTGTATAATAGCTAATGTTGGTGAAAGCAATATAAAAATGCTGTTTTAAGCATGCAAAAGCATACAAAACACCGTTTTCAAGTATTTAAACTGTCATATTCATGCATATGTCGTGTGTGCAAAATCAAAATAAAATAGCTGTTTTCAGCTTGCAAAAACATACAAAATGCTGTTTTCAAGTATTTAAACTGTCATATTCATGTTTCTGTCGTGTATGATAGCTAATGTTGGTGAAAGCAAGATAAAAATGCTGTTTTAAGCATGTAAAAGCAAACAAAACAGCGTTTTCAAGTATTTAAACTGTCATATTCACGATTCTGTCGTGTATAATAGCTAAAGTTGGTGAAAGCAAGATAAAAATGCTGTTTTAAGCATGCAAAAGCATACAAAACACCGTTTTCAAGTATTGAAACTGTCATATTCATGTATATGTCGTGTGTTATTGCTTATGTTTGCAAAATCAAGATAAAATAGCTTTTTTCAGCTTGCAAAAACATACAAAATGCTGTTTTCAAGTATTTAAACTGTCATATTCATGTTTCTGTCGTGTATAATAGCTAATGTTGGTGAAAGCAAGATAAAAATGCTGTTTTAAGCATGCAAAAGCAAACTAAACACCGTTTTCAAGTATTTAAACTGTCATATTCATGTTTCTGTCGTTTATAATAGCTAATGTTGGTGAAAGCAAGATAAAAATGCTGTTTTAAGTATGCAAAAGCATACAAAACACCGTTTTCAAGTATTTAAACTGTCATATTCATGATTCTGTCATGTATAATAGCTAATGCATACAAAACACCGTTTTCAAGTATTGAAACTGTCATATTCATGTATATGTCGTGTGTTATTGCTTATGTTTGCAAAATCAAGATAAAATAGCTTTTTTCAGCTTGCAAAAACATACAAAATGCTGTTTTCAAGTATTTAAACTGTCATATTCATGTTTCTGTCGTGTATAATAGCTAATGTTGGTGAAAGCAAGATAAAAATGCTGTTTTAAGCATGCAAAAGCAAACTAAACACCGTTTTCAAGTATTTAAACTGTCATATTCATGTTTCTGTCGTTTATAATAGCTAATGTTGGTGAAAGCAAGATAAAAATGCTGTTTTAAGCATGCAAAAGCATACAAAACACAGTTTTCAAGTATTTAAACTGTCATATTCATGTATATGTCGTGTGTAATGGCTTATGTTTGCAAAATCAAGATAAAATAGCTGTTTTCAGCTTGCAAAAACATACAAAATGCTATTTTGAAGTATTTGAACTGTCATATTCATGTTTCTGTCGTATATAATAGCTAATGTTGGTGAAGGCAAGATAAAAATGCTGTTTTAAGCATGCAAAAGCATACAAAACACCGTTTTCAAGTATTGAAACTGTCATATTCATGTATATGTCGTGTGTTATTGCTTATGTTTGCAAAATCAAGATAAAATAGCTTTTTTCAGCTTGCAAAAACATACAAAATGCTGTTTTCAAGTATTAAAACTGTCATATTCATGATTCTGTCGTGTATAATAGCTAATGTTGGTGAAAGCAAGATAAAAATGCTTTTTTAAGCATGCAAAAGCATACAAAACACCGTTTTCAAGTATTTAAACTGTCATATTCATGTTTCTGTCGTGTATAATAGCTAATGTTGGTGAAAGCAAGATAAAAATGCTGTTTTAAGCATGCAAAAGCATACAAAACACCGTTTTCAAGTATTTAAACTGTCATATTCATGTATATGTCGTGTGTAGTGGCTTATGTTTGCAAAATTAAGATAAAATAGCTGTTCTCAGCTTGCAAAAACATACAAAATGCTGTTTTCAAGTTTTAAACTGTCATATTCATGTTTCTGTCGTGTATAATAGCTAATGTTGATGCAAGCAAGATAAGAATGCTGTTTTAAGCATGCAAAAGCATACAAAACACCGTTTTCAAGTATCTAAACTGTCATATTAATGTTTCTGTCGTGTATAATAGCTAATGTTGTTGAAAGCAAGATGAAAATGCTGTTTTAAGCATGCAAAAGCATACAAATCACAGTTTTCAAGTATTTAAACTGTCATATTCATGTTTCTGTCGTGTATAATAGCTAATGTTGGTGAAAGCAAGATAAAAATGCTGTTTTAAGCATGTAAAAACAAACAAAACACCGTTTTCAAGTATTTAAACTGTCATATTCATATTTCTGTCGTGTATAATAGCTAATGTTGGTGAAAGCAAGATAAAAATACTGTTTTAAGCATGCAAAAGCATACAAAACACCGTTTTCAAGTATTGAAACTGTCATATTCATGTATATGTCGTGTGTAATGGCTTATGTTTGCAAAATCAAGATAAAATAGCTTTTTTCAGCTTGCAAAAACATACAAAATGCTTTTTTCAAGTATTTAAACTGTCATATTCATGTTTCTGTCGTGTATAATAGCTAATGTTGGTGAAAGCAAAATAAAAATGCTGTTTTAAGCATGCAAAAGCAAACAAAACAACGTTTTCAAGTATTTAAACTGTCATATTCATGTTTCTGTCGTTTATAATAGCTAATGTTGGTGAAAGCAAGATAAAAATGCTGTTTTAAGCATGCAAAAGCATACAAAACACAGTTTTCAAGTATTTAAACTGTCATATTCATGTATATGTCGTTTGTAATGGCTTATGTTTGCAAAATCAAGATAAAATAGCTGTTTTCAGCTTGCAAAAAATACAAAATGCTGTTTTCAAGTATTTAAACTGTCATATTCATGTTTCTGTCGTGTATAATAGCTAATGTTGGTGAAAGCAAGATAAAAATGCTGTTTTAAGCATGTAAAAGCAAACAAAACAGCGTTTTCAAGTATTTAAACTTTCATATTCACGATTCTGTCGTGTATAATAGCTAATGTTGGTGAAAGCAAGATAAAAATGCTGTTTTAAGCATGCAAAAGCATACAAAACACCGTTTTCAAGTATTGAAACTGTCATATTCATGTATATGTCGTGTGTTATTGCTTATGTTTGCAAAATCAAGATAAAATAGCTTTTTTCAGCTAGCAAAAACATACAAAATGCTGTTTTCAAGTATTTAAACTGTCATATTCATGTTTCTGTCGTGTATAATAGCTAATGTTGGTGAAAGCAAGATAAAAATGCTGTTTTAAGCATGCAAAAGCAAACTAAACACCGTTTTCAAGTATTTAAACTGTCATATTCATGTTTCTGTCGTTTATAATAGCTAATGTTGGTGAAAGCAAGATAAAAATGCTGTTTTAAGCATGCAAAAGCATACAAAACACCGTTTTCAAGTATTTAAACTGTCATATTCATGATTCTGTCATGTATAATAGCTAATGTTGGCGAAAGCAAGATAAAAATGCTGTTTTAAGCATGCAAAAGCATACAAAACACAGTTTTCAAGTATTTAAACTGTCATATTCATGTATATGTCGTGTGTAATGGCTTATGTTTGCAAAATCAAGATAAAATAGCTGTTTTCAGCTTGCAAAACATACAAAATGCTATTTTGAAATATTTAAACTGTCATATTCATGTTTCTGTCGTATATAATAGCTAATGTTGGTGAAGGCAAGATAAAAATGCTGTTTTAAGCATGCAAAAGCATACAAAACACCGTTTTCAAGTATTTAAACTGTCATATTCATGTGTATGTCGTGTGTAATGGCTTATGTTTGCAAAATCAAGATAAAATAGCTGTTTTCAGCTTGCAAAAACATACAAAATGCTGTTTTCAAGCATTTCAACTGTCATTTTCATGTTTCTGTCGTATATAATAGCTAATGTTGGTGAAAGCAATATAAAAATGCTGTTCTAAGCATGCAAAAGCATACAAAACACCGATTTCAAGTATTTAAACTATCATATTCATGTATATGTCGTGTGTAATGGCTTATGTTTGCAAAATCAAGATAAAATAGCTGTTTTCAGCTGGCAAAAACATACAAAATTCTGTTTTCAAGTATTTAAACTGTCATATTCACGTTTCTGTCGTGTATAATAGCTAATGTTGTTGAAAGCAATATAAAAATGCTGTTCTAAGCATGCAAAAGCATACAAAACACCGTTTTCAAGTATTTAAACTATCATATTCATATATATGTCGTGTGTAATAGCTTATGTTTGCAAAATCAAGATAAAATAGCTGTTTTCAGCTTGCAAAAAACATACAAAATGCTGTTTTCAAGTATTTAAACTGTCATATTCATGTTTCTGTCGTGTATAATAGCTAATGTTGGTGAAAGCAATATAAAAATGCTGTTTTAAGCATGCAAAAGCAAACAAAACACCGTTTTCAAGTATTAAAACTGTCATATTCATGATTCTGTCGTGTATAATAGCTAATGTTGGTGAAAGCAAGATAAAAATGCTTTTTTAAGCATGCAAAAGCATACAAAACACCGTTTTCAAGTATTTAAACTGTCATATTCATGCATATGTCGTGTGTAATGGCTTATGTTTGCAAAATCAAGATAAAATAGCTGTTTTCAACTTGCAAAAACATACAAAATGCTGTTTTCAAGTATTTAAACTGTCATATTCATGTTTCTGTCGTGTATAATAGCTAATGTTGGTGAAAGCAAGATAAAAATGCTGTTTTAAGCATGCAAAAGCATACAAAACACCGTTTTCAAGTATTTAAACTGTCATATTCATGCATATGTCGTGTGTAATGGCTTATGTTTGCAAAATCAAGATAAAATAGCTGTTTTCAGCTTGCAAAAACATACAAAATGCTGTTTTCAAGTATTTAAACTGTCATATTCATGTTTCTGTCATTTATAATAGCTAATGTTGGGGAAAGCAAGATAAAAATGCTGTTTAAAGCATGCAAAAGCATACAAAACACCGTTTTCAAGTATTTAAACTGTCAAATTCATGTATATGTCGTGTGTAGTGGCTTATGTTTGCAAAATTAAGATAAAATAGCTGTTCTTAGCTTGCAAAAACATACAAAATGCTGTTTTCAAGTTTTAAACTGTCATATTCATGTTTCTTTCCTGTATAATAGCTAATGTTGATGAAAGCAAGATAAGAATGCTGTTTTAAGCATGCAAAAGCATGCAAAACACCGTTTTCAAGTATCTAAACTGTCATATTAATGTTTCTGTCGTGTATAATAGCTAATGTTGTTGAAAGCAAGATAAAAATGCTGTTTTAAGCATGCAAAAGCATACAAATCACCGTTTTCAAGTATTTAAACTGTCATATTCATGTTTCTGTCGTGTATAATAGCTAATGTTGTTGAAAGCAAGATAAAAATGCTGTTTTAAGCATGCAAAAGCATACAAAACACCGTTTTCAAGTATTAAAACTGTCATATTCATGTTTCTGTCGTGTATAATAGCTAATGTTGGTGAAAGCAAGATAAAAATGCTGTTTTAAGCATGCAAAAGCAAACTAAACACCGTTTTCAAGTATTTAAACTGTCATATTCATGTTTCTGTCGTTTATAATAGCTAATGTTGGTGAAAGCAAGATAAAAATGCTGTTTTAAGCATGCAAAAGCATACAAAACACCGTTTTCAAGTATTTAAACTGTCATATTCATGATTCTGTCATGTATAATAGCTAATGTTGGCGAAATCAAGATTTAAATGCTGTTTTAAGCATGCAAAAGCATACAAAACACAGTTTTCAAGTATTTAAACTGTCATATTCATGTATATGTCGTGTGTAATGGCTTATGTTTGCAAAATCAAGATAAAATAGCTGTTTTCAGCTTGCAAAAACATACAAAATGCTATTTTGAAGTATTTAAACTGTCATATTCATGTTTCTGTCGTATATAATAGCTAATGTTGGTGAAAGCAATATAAAAATGCTGTTCTAAGCATGCAAAAGCATACAAAACACCAATTTCAAGTATTTAAACTATCATATTCATGTATATGTCGTGTGTAATGGCTTATGTTTGCAAAATCAAGATAAAATAGCTGTTTTCAGCTTGCAAAAACATACAAAATTCTGTTTTCAAGTATTTAAACTGTCATATTCACGTTTCTGTCGTGTATAATAGCTAATGTTGTTGAAAGCAATATAAAAATGCTGTTCTAAGCATACAAAAGCATACAAAACACCGTTTTCAAGTATTTAAACTATCATATTCATATATATGTCGTGTGTAATAGCTTATGTTTGCAAAATCAAGATAAAATAGCTGTTTTCAGCTTGCAAAAAACATACAAAATGCTGTTTTCAAGTATTTAAACTGTCATATTCATGTTTCTGTCGTGTATAATAGCTAATGTTGGTGAAAGCAATATAAAAATGCTGTTTTAAGCATGCAAAAGCAAACAAAACACCGTTTTCAAGTATTAAAACTGTCATATTCATGATTCTGTCGTGTATAATAGCTAATGTTGGTGAAAGCAAGATAATAATGCTTTTTTAAGCATGCAAAAGCATACAAAACACCGTTTTCAAGTATTTAAACTGTCATATTCATGCATATGTCGTGTGTAATGGCTTATGTTTGCAAAATCAAGATAAAATAGCTGTTTTCAACTTGCAAAAACATACAAAATGCTGTTTTCAAGTATTTAAACTGTCATATTCATGTTTCTGTCGTGTATAATAGCTAATGTTGGTGAAAGCAAGATAAAAATGCTGTTTTAAGCATGCAAAAGCATACAAAACACCGTTTTCAAGTATTTAAACTGTCATATTCATGCATATGTCGTGTGTAATGGCTTATGTTTGCAAAATCAAGATAAAATAGCTGTTTTCAGCTTGCAAAAACATACAAAATGCTGTTTTCAAGTATTTAAACTGTCATATTCATGTTTCTGTCATTTATAATAGCTAATGTTGGGGAAAGCAAGATAAAAATGCTGTTTAAAGCATGCAAAAGCATACAAAACACCGTTTTCAAGTATTTAAACTGTCAAATTAATGTATATGTCGTGTGTAGTGGCTTATGTTTGCAAAATTAAGATAAAATAGCTGTTCTCAGCTTGCAAAAACATACAAAATGCTGTTTTCAAGTTTTAAACTGTCATATTCATGTTTCTTTCGTGTATAATAGCTAATGTTGATGAAAGCAAGATAAGAATGCTGTTTTAAGCATGCAAAAGCATGCAAAACACCGTTTTCAAGTATCTAAACTGTCATATTAATGTTTCTGTCGTGTATAATAGCTAATGTTGTTGAAAGCAAGATAAAAATGCTGTTTTAAGCATGCAAAAGCATACAAATCACCGTTTTCAAGTATTTAAACTGTCATATTCATGTTTCTGTCGTGTATAATAGCTAATGTTGGTGAAAGCAAGATAAAAATGCTGTTTTAAGCATGTAAAAACAAACAAAACACCGTTTTCAAGTATTTAAACTGTCATATTCATATTTCTGTCGTGTATAATAGCTAATGTTGGTGAAAGCAAGATAAAAATGCTGTTTTAAGCATGCAAAAGCATACAAAACACCGTTTTCAAGTATTGAAACTGTCATATTCATGTATATGTCGTGTGTAATGGCTTATGTTTGCAAAATCAAGATAAAATAGCTTTTTTCAGCTTGCAAAAACATACAAAATGCTGTTTTCAAGTATTTAAACTGTCATATTCATGTTTCTGTCGTGTATAATAGCTAATGTTGGTGAAAGCAAAATAAAAATGCTGTTTTAAGCATGCAAAAGCAAACAAAACAACGTTTTCAAGTATTTAAACTGTCATATTCATGTTTCTGTCGTTTATAATAGCTAATGTTGGTGAAAGCAAGATAAAAATGCTGTTTTAAGCGTGCAAAAGCATACAAAACACAGTTTTCAAGTATTTAAACTGTCATATTCATGTATATGTCGTTTGTAATGGCTTATGTTTGCAAAATCAAGATAAAATAGCTGTTTTCAGCTTGCAAAAAATACAAAATGCTGTTTTCAATTATTTAAACTGTCATATTCATGTTTCTGTCGTGTATAATAGCTAATGTTGGTGAAAGCAAGATAAAAATGCTGTTTTAAGCATGCAAAAGCATACAAAACACCGTTTTCAAGTATTTAAACTGTCATATACATGTATATGTCGTGTGTAATGGCTCATGTTTGCAAAATCAAGATAAAATAGCTGTTTTCAGCTTGCAAAAACATACAAAGTGCTGTTTTCAAGTATTTAAACTGTCATATTTATGTTTCTGTCATGTATAATAGCTAATGTTGGTGAAAGCAAGATAAAAATGCTGTTTTAAGCATGCAAAAGCATACAAAACACCGTTTTCAAGTATTTAAACTGTCATACTCATGTATATGTCGTGTGTAATGGCTCATGTTTGCAAAATAAAGATAAAATAGCTGTTTTCAGCTTGCAAAAACCTACAAAATGCTGTTTTCAAGTATTTAAACTGTCATATTCATGTTTCTGTCGTGTATAATAGCTAATGTTGGTGAAAGCAAGATAAAAATGCTGTTTTAAGCATGCAAAAGCATACAAAACACCGTTTTCAAGTATTTAAACTGTCATATTAATGTTTCTGTCGTGTATAATAGCTAATGTTGGTGAAAGCAAGATAAAAATGCTGTTTTAAGCATGCAAAAGCTTACAAAACACCGTTTTCAAGTATTTTAACTGTCATGTTCATGTATATGTCGTGTGTAATGGCTTATGTTTGCAAAATCAAAATAAAATAGCTGTTTTCAGCTTGCAAAAACATACAAAATGCTGATTTTAAGTATTAAAACTGTCATATTTATGTTTCTGTCGTGTATAATAGCTAATGTTGTTGAAAGCAAGATAAAAATGCTGTTTTAAGCATGCAAAAGCATACAAAACACCGTTTTCAAGTATTGAAACTGTCATATTCATGTATATGTCGTGTGTTATTGCTTATGTTTGCAAAATCAAGATAAAATACCTTTTTTCAGCTTGCAAAAACATACAAAATGCTGTTTTCAAGTATTTAAACTGTCATATTCATGTTTCTGTCGTGTATAATAGCTAATGTTGGTGAAAGCAAGATAAAAATGCTGTTTTAAGCATGCAAAAGCAAACTAAACACCGTTTTCAAGTATTTAAACTGTCATATTCATGTTTCTGTCGTTTATAATAGCTAATGTTGGTGAAAGCAAGATAAAAATGCTGTTTTAAGCATGCAAAAGCCTACAAAACACCGTTTTCAAGTATTTAAACTGTCATATTCATGATTCTGTCATGTATAATAGCTAATGTTGGCGAAAGCAAGATAAAAATGCTGTTTTAAGCATGCAAAATCATACAAAACACAGTTTTCAAGTATTTAAACTGTCATATTCATGTATATGTCCTGTGTAATGGCTTATGTTTGCAAAATCAAGATAAAATAGCTGTTTTCAGCTTGCAAAAACATACAAAATGCTATTTTGAAGTATTTAAACTGTCATATTCATGTTTCTGTCGTATATAATAGCTAATGTCATATATAGTCATGTGTAGCCGCCGCGAGTAGACGTGTTTTGTTGTTTCTCCGTGGTAAAAAATTGTCAAATTTGTGCTACGTGAATATATTTTTTATATCTTTATTTTTGCACCAAAAATCCACAATATGGCTCATTCAAACCGGCAAATTAATATTATAGTTGCCGACGTCCTCTCCAAACTACTTTCCGATGATACTTTTATAACAAAAATCGTTGATAAAGTAGTAGATGGACTTAACAAAAAACTGCAAGAGCAAAAAGATTATTATGAAGGCGTAATAAGTGACATGACCAGCGACTACAAAGCACTTGAGGACAAACTGGATCAACTGGAGCAGTACAGCCGCCGCAATTGTGTTCGAGTCTTCGGAGTTCCAGAGGTACGTGACGAAAACACCGAGGACGTTATCCGAAAAGTGTTTAGTGAAAACTTGTCCTTAAATATTGCCCCCAATCTTATTGATCGATGTCACCGTACTGGCCCTAAAAAACCTGTGTCACCTTCCGCGAAACCTCGACCGATAATTGTTAAATTCGTATCCTATAAAACTCGTGCGCAAGTTATAAATAATCGCAAAAAACTGAAGGGTACAAAAATATCGATAAAGGAGGACTTAACGCGTAATAGACTAGAACGATTGACCATCGCCTCAAAAAAATATGGATTCAAGAACGTTTGGTCAAATGATGGTGTTATTTATTGTAAAGTTGATAACGTTATAAAGAGATTTGATGCATTCGATGTATAATTTTTCTTTCTTTCATGGTATACTAATACGGAGTTATAACAATTTATGATCTATATTGATTATTTGTACAACATTTATATTATTTTTTGTAAATATCTCTATATTTAATTTTTTATTCATTTGTAAACTGAGTAGCAGCTGTTTCTTAGTTTTTGTCGAATCATAATTTTTATCAACGCACGTTTGTACTTATTCATTTACTTAAAATTAATAGTTTTTGCTTAGACAAAGTCAAGGTTCAATATTAAACAAACACTGAGTACGCTTATATTGCACTTACTTTTATTTTTTGTTAATACCAATTACGTTTATATTGGCATTTCCTATTTTATTTATTTCGGAAAATGAATATTTACTACCAAAATACCAGAGGACTTAACACGAAATTAGAGCAATTATATAATAACTGCTGTTCATCAGACTACGATATAGTTGCACTTACTGAGACTTGGCTTCATGATTCAGTTAGTGATTCTGAATTATTTAATTCATCATTTAATGTTTACAGAAAAGACAGAGGTACAACGGTAAGTGGTAAAGTAAGTGGAGGTGGTGTGCTGTGTGCCATAAATAATAAATTTAAATCTACTTTCATTCCCATTGAACTTCATCCTGATTGTCTGTCTGATATTGTATGTGCTAAAGTATTTTTGTCATCAAATAGGTTTATATATGTGTTTGTGATATATAGTACTCCTCCCTCTTGCTTAGATCAAGTAAATTATTTGTTTGACTTCTTGGAAACTTTTTTGCCTTTATTCGATAATAATTACATTATTATTGGAGACCTAAATATTGCCAAACTTAACGAATCCCTCACTGGTGACTTTAGTAATGGTATTATCTGTAGGTTTAACAATTTTTTAAGCTTCATGGAAGCATCGCAGTATAACACAGTAACTAATACCCTTGGTCGTATATTAGATGTTGTGATATCTAATAAGCCATGTTCTGTTTCTCGTAATCTTGATCCTCTTGTTCATGAGGATAATCATCATCCTTCTCTTATTCTATTCTATCCCTTTGCAATTTCTTCTAATGTTCCTAATTCTTCTATAAATAATGTTCCTTCATACAATTTTAGTAGAGCCGACTTTGAACAACTCTATTATTTATTAGCTAATACTAATTGGGAAAGTTTATTGCAATTCAATGATATTAATTCTGCTTTTCATGAATTTTACACCATACTTTACACCGTCTTTGATAAATGTGTTCCCAAAACTCAAACAAAATATAAGAAATCGTCACAATACCCTCCATGGTTCACAAAAAATATCATCAGTAACATTAAACTGAAATCCACCTACCGCAAATTATACTTCACTCATAAAACAGATTATTACCATTCTGAATTTAAGCGCTTACGAACTCTTATAAAAAAAGAAATTAAAGTTGAATATGATAAATATTTATTAGACATGGAGAATAATATATCGAGTAATCCTTCAAAAATCTGGAACTTTGTTAATAACAAAAAGAAAAAATCACGTATTCCAGGTACTATGTATTTACATGACCAAGAACTAACTAATACCCCTGATATTGTCCAAGGTTTTGCTGATTTTTTCTCTAGTGTCTACACACATGATAATAATGAACCTATTTTACCTGTAAAATACGCTAATGACAGTAGCCAAACATCAATTTCAGATATATCCGAGAATGATATCATTGAAGCAATAAACAAACTAAAACCTTCTCGTAATCCTGGCCCGGACTATTTCCCTGCTTATATTTTAAAAGGATGCAGTCAATTATTTCTTAGACCACTTTATATTCTTTTCAATCTTTCTCTTTCTACTAACACTTTGCCTCAAAACTTCACATATTACTCCTATTTTTAAATCTGGTAATAATTCAAGCATCACTAATTACCGACCAATAGCAATCCTCTCTAACATTTCAAAAATCTATGAAACTATACTATATAAGTATATTTACAATGCCACTAAACAATTTATCAAGATTCAGCAACATGGCTTTATTAAAGGAAGATCAACATCTACAAATTTAATGAACTTCACTGAATATATTGTTCAAGCACTCCATGATAATGTACAAACAGATGTAGTCTACACAGATTTTACCAAAGCTTTTGATACCATTGATCATAAAGTTCTCTTACACAAACTTGAGCACAATTTTAACTTTTCTACTGATCTTCTTCAACTAATTTCATCATATTTAGATGATCGTAAAATGTTTGTTCACTACAATAGTTTTCTCTCGAATCCCTACAAAGCTACTTCCGGTGTGCCTCAAGGTTCAAATTTAGGGCCTTTATTGTTTAATTTATTTATTAATGATATTGTTGATTGTGTGAAAGATTCAGAAGTGTTACTATATGCTGATGATATGAAAATATTTAAAATAATTAATTCCCTTGAAGATTGTATGAAATTGCAAAATGATTTAAATAATGTTCTAATTTGGTCTAAGTCCTCTAGATTACATTTTAATCTTACAAAATGCAAAATTATGACTTTTCATGTAAAAAAATCAATATTAGATTTCACATATTACATAGACACCCACACCTTGAATCGAGTTCACCAATATAAAGATCTCGGTGTTTTATTTGATGAAAATTTAACTTTTAACCAGCATGTAAATGAAATAGTGAAAATGTCATATAAAAATCTTGGATTTATTATACGCAACACTCAGTCATTTAAAACCATTTCTTCACTAAAATCCTTGTACTTTGCACTTGTGCGTACAAAACTGGAATACGCTCCTCAAACATGGAATCCGAATTATAGCAAATATTGTCACACGATTGAAACAATTCAGCGCAAATTTGTTAAGTACTGCAGTTTTAAAATTTCTGGAATTTATCCAGGACATGATTATTCTTATGACGACTTTCTATCAAATTTTTGCTTGATTTCCCTACATAATCGTAGAAAAATTCAATCTTGTCAATATTTATATAAATTATTAAATAACATTATTGATGACTCAAACACATTATCACATATTCCATTTTTTGTACCACGCACATCTTCACGAAATAAAGTAATGTTTAAGTGTACTCTTGCTCGAAGAAATTATGAAATGAAATCTCCTATCCGTCAATTATGTACTATTTTCAATGATGTAACTGCTAAAATCGATATAGATATATTTGCAGACTGTTTTTCTAAATTTATACGTTTGTTAGTTACTATTTTTTTGCCAGCTGTATCTCACTTGTAGTTTAATATTGTAGTGCAATAACTTTGTTTTGATATTGTAATTCATTTAGTTATGTTTTGTAAAAGTGTTTTCTTTTTCATTGTTGTTTTCTTACTGTAAATTTGTTTTATTAGGTATTTTTAAATATCTTATTTGTGTCTACACAATAAATTTGTAATGCTTTTTGATTCCATCCCCCTGTAATTGGGACTTTTGTCCTGTTGGGTGGATTATAAATAAATAAATAAATAAATAAATGTTGGTGAAGGCAAGATAAAAATGTGGTTTTAAGCATGCAAAAGCATACAAAACACCGTTTTCAAGTATTTAAACTGTCATATTCATGTGTATGTCGTGTGTAATGGCTTATGTTTGCAAAATCAAGATAAAATAGCTGTTTTCAGCTTGCAAAAACATACAAAATGCTGTTTTCAAGCATTTCAACTGTCATTTTCATGTTTCTGTCGTATATAATAGCTAATGTTGGTGAAAGCAATATAAAAATGCTGTTCTAAGCATGCAAAAGCATACAAAACACCGATTTCAAGTATTTAAACTATCATATTCATATATATGTCGTGTGTAATAGCTTATGTTTGCAAAATCAAGATAAAATAGCTGTTTTCAGCTTGCAAAAAACATACAAAATGCTGTTTTCAAGTATTTAAACTGTCATATTCATGTTTCTGTCGTGTATAATAGCTAATGTTGGTGAAAGCAAGATAAAAATGCTGTTTTAAGCATGCAAAAGCAAACAAAACACCGTTTTCAAGTATTAAAACTGTCATATTCATGATTCTGTCGTGTATAATAGCTAATGTTGGTGAAAGCAAGATAAAAATGCTGTTTTAAGCATGCAAAAGCTTACAAAACACCGTTTTCAAGTATTTTAACTGTCATATTCATGTATATGTCGTGTGTAATGGCTTATGTTTGCAAAATCAAAATAAAATAGCTGTTTTCAGCTTGCAAAAACATACAAAATGCTGATTTTAAGTATTAAAACTGTCATATTTATGTTTCTGTCGTGTATAATAGCTAATGTTGTTGAAAGCAAGATAAAAATGCTGTTTTAAGCATGCAAAAGCATACAAAACACCGTTTTCAAGTATTTAAACTGTCATATACATGTTTCTGTCGTGTATAATAGCTAATGTTGGTAAAAGCAAGATAAAAATGCTGTTTTAAGCATGCAAAAGCTTACAAAACACCGTTTTTAAGTATTTAAACTGTCATATTCATGTATATGTCGTGTGTAATGGCTTATGTTTGCAAAATCAAAATAAAATAGCTGTTTTCAGCTTGCAAAAACATACAAAATGCTGATTTTAAGTATTAAAACTGTCATATTCATGTTTCTGACGTGTATAATAGCTAATGTTGGTGAAAGCAAGATAAAAATGCTGTTTTAAGCATGCAAAAGCATACAAAACACCGTTCTCAAGTATTTAAACTGTCATATTCATGTATATGTCGTGTGTAATGGCTTATGTTTGCAAAATCAAGATAAAATAGCTGTTTTCAGCTTGCAAAAACATACAAAATGCTGTTTTCAAGTATTTAAACTGTCATATTCATGTTTCTGTCGTGTATAATAGCTAATGTTGGTGAAAGCAAGATAAAAATGCTGTTTTAAGCATGCAAAAGCATACAAAACACCGTTTTTAAGTATTTAAACTGTCATATTCATGTATATGTCGTGTGTA